>JAPKLW010000690.1:151162-188568 GCA_026898455.1 Plectranthus barbatus
TAGTTCAATTATAATGAAATTACTTGAAATATAATCATAAGTATGAACTATAGTTCAATTATAATGAAATTACTTGAAATATAATCATAAGTATGAAATATAGTTCAATTATAATGAAATTACTTGAAATATAATTATAAGTATGATCCATAGTTCAATTATAATCATATTACTTGAAATATAATCATAAGAGTATGAATATTATAAGTATGATAATATTAAAAATAAATAAGTAATATATCAAAAAATAAAATAAATAATATAAGAAAATACAAAAGAATGAATCTGATTGGCTGGGAATGGATCACTCGGATCAAGCATGAAACCGTAAACACTGTTTACGGTTTCATTAAAACCGTAATTTCTATTTACGGTTTTGTTTTTTTTTTTTTTAATTTGACGTCAGTTTTCCTAAATAAATATGTAATATTTCCTAAATTAATCATTTTCCTAAATTAATCATTTTTCTAAAATAATTAATAAGAATGATTATGATTAAAATTAAAAATGAAATTAAAGAAAATCCAGTGTTGCATCAATTTTTTTTTTCTCAAAGTAAAAAAGAAAGATACATGAAAACACATGAAATTATATATATGAAACGCATGAAATTTTATAACACATTTAATTCATTTTCAAATGAAAAGTACATAAGAAAACATACAAATAAATGAAAACATACAAGCATACAAACATATTATAACATTTAAATCTAGTCTGCATCTTCGTCTTCGTCTTCGTCTTCGTCATCTTCATCATTGGTATCACGCTCTCCGTGAGCATTATAAATTGAATCAATGGGGAATCTATCTGAACGTGGATGAGACCAGGGACATTTTCTAGTTATATGCTCATCACTGTTGCATCGTTTGCAGCTCATTTGGCTAGTGGTGCGCCTACGATTTTGATGATCCATTGACATTCGAGCGCGCTGCGTTCGACGCCTGCCCCTGACATTGTGATGAACAAGTCTTGTATGATTCGGCTGTAGTCTCCATCCCACAGATATCAACTCTGTGTTATCTGTGACAGATCGAAATTCTCCACTGTATTGCTGCATCCATGCTGGCCGTGTGTAGAACGAATCTACTAGATCAATGGGGTTCTCCCGCCTTTCAAGATAAACTGCAATGGCATGCGAGCACGGAAAATGGTTTGCTTGCCACTCACCACACTCACATGTTCTGTCACGGTATGAGAGCTCAGACGTAACTACCCCTCGGCCTCTCACATCTGCTGTAATCGTGTAGCCCTGATTTCTGGCACTCGTGGGGACAACAGTATGCCTTGCAGCCTAAACTCTACTCTTCATAAATTTGGTATGATGATGGGTGGCAAGGAAGGTATCACATTGTTCGATCTCACCAAGAGCATTACCAGAGATGGATGCCGTCTTTAAAAGAGTAGAATCGACTAATGCTCTAATAGGCATAAATCATGTACCTTTCAAAGTATTATTGTGACTCTCAGATACATTAGTCGTTGCATTGCCATAACGACGACCTCCATTGCGGTAAAGAGTCCACTTATGCTCCGGTATTTGCCTAAGCCATTCACAAGCACCAGGACTCAGGTTCTCCATCTCCCTCCAAGCCCTCTGGTACTGAGACCTCGACTTTGATGAACCAATCTGATAGCAAACCCCTTTGATACCCTGCACATGAAATTTATCCATCAAATTTGTGCAAATATGACGAAGGCAGTATCGATGTCATCCGGCTCCATGAAATTGCTGGGAATGTGTTCGCCAAGCTGCAAGGAGACTGGCATTGCGATCAGATATCATACACACAGGCCGGTCTCCAAGAACATTAAGACGGAGGTGCTTTAGAAACCAAGTCCAGCTATGGGTGGTCTCATCATCCACAAGGGCATATGCCAATGGCAATATGCGGTTGTTCGCAGTCATTGTAACTGCTACGAGCAACTTGCCCTTGTATGTGCCTCGCAGGTGTGTACCATCCACCATGATGACCGGAAACGTGTGCTGAAAAGCCTGCACACAAGCACCGAAAGACCAAAACAAATATCTCAACGTCCGGCGTGACTCATTCTTCTCGCCTTTTTCGAATTTCCAGACCACCCGCGTATTTGGATTCCGTCGAATCACAGCGTCCATGTGGTTGGGCAATTCATTGATGTTGGACTCCCAATCACCGTACATGTACTCTAGAGCTCTTCTCCGCCCGTGCCAAGCCTTCTTGTAACTCACGGTGACATTATACTTTTCACGGATAATCACCTTGATGCTCTTGACCTTAAACTCCAGATCTTGTTGAATGTGGCACCGGATCAAGTGGGATATCATTTCAGACGTGATATTCCGCCCTTGCTGCCTCGAGCTACTTCCGGAGCAATTGTGTCTATCCACCCAGTGAGTAAGTATCCAACCACCACCAGCAACCGAAGGGATGGCCCGAGCTCTCCATTGGCACGGAAGACTTTGTTGAGATGAACTTGCCAAATTCGAACTGTGAATGGTGTCCAGTAAACATCCCATAATTTTCGATTCGACTTTTTCAGCCGGTATGCGACGCCCCTACTAGTAGACCAAAGAGTGACAACCTGCTTCACGTCATCCTTCGAGGTAAAACATAAGTCGGCTGCAATCTCGTTCGGATCACCACTCCACATTTTCGGCATACCAAAAAAATTATCATCATCAGTAGGATCAGCATAATTACCAATGTCTGTGTAGACATACTGTTGGGATTGTATACTGAAAGCATATATGATTAAGTGTTTCGTACACTGGTATTCATGTATGTATCCGCAACAATGCTCGCTGTCTGATAGAACAATCATACGACGAACTATAATATCCTATTATCTCGCCGATAGGGATGGCCATGTGGTGTAACCACAGCAGGATCATATGGCTCGTTTGACCTAGCAAGATATAAACAGTATCACAGCTGAGACGGTCCCTGGATAGGCTGTCGGTTTAAGCTGCGGCACATCAGTTCATAAGTGGGCTTATCCTGGCTACTTGATGTGTCGGTACATATTTATGTATTGATGGGATCAACAGTGGGATGCGCCGTTCTCATTGACATATGAACGAGCCAGATCCCTAACATACTCTCTGTGATCTTAAATCGTACTGAAGGATAAGGGGCACACACAGATTGACTGCACTTTGATTTACCATGGTGGCGGGTCTTACATGTACCCTTATGCCCGTATTTTGGGTGTTGGCAATTTGTGTGGGGTCTGCTTAGTCTGGATGTATGGTAACATATCCGTTCAGGATGGTGACATTCCCTGATGAGCTCACAAAGGTTCATTATGCTAAACCCTGCAGGTTGAATTATTTAATTCAGGCATAAGTGATAAAAGGTGAGTGGTGTTATTCAGGAAATAAGAAATTAATTAATTGTGGCTGATTGTCATAAGCCAAATTAATTAATGAATGTCTGAAACCTTAAATATGTGGATCAAGTTAGTTTGGTGCAACCCGTTCCTAATAACGTGGTAATAAAGGGGCGAGTCAGTATTGTTACCGTGGTGAAGGTTAAAACAATACTTTATTAATTAATTAAATGTTCTGGGTTGGACATGAGAGAATTAATTAATAAAAGAGGGCCCACTTTATTATTTGCATCTGATCCCTGGTCTGGCCCATTAACTGCTCTCAGCCCATTAGGGTTAGGGTTTCATAAACCCTAACACTATAAATACCCCCCTCTCTATTGGATCAACACAATTTTGGTGTGCACACTTTTCAGTAGCCGTCAGTTCAGAAACTAGGGTTTCAGAACAGACAGAGAGAGAGGGACGACGGCTGGATCTACGAGGGAGGAGATTGATCGACTTCTCCGGAGCTCGGATCTAACTTGGTAGAATAATCCTCACCAGATTTCCAAGGAGCAAGGGATACAGATCAGAAGATCAGATCTGTAGGAACAAGAGAAGAGATTCAAAAGTTCCATATTCCGCTTCAGATCTGAATAGGTTTTCACCGTTATCATTCTCCGATCTGTCCTGTGGATCAAACGGTGAAACAAGGTATAATTCTATATCCATCCTATGCAATTTATTTTGTAGGAGCATGCATAGGCTTTCGCATGGTTTGTTTAATTGAAATTTATTCCTGGTATCCTAAGAACGATCCTTGGCAAATGTTTAATTAATGGCAATTAATATTGCCCGTCGTAGACTCAAACCCTACACATACCTCCCTCTCGACCCCTCAGCCACGAATGCGTCACGCTCTTCAATTTCAGAGTCTGGGTCAGGAATTGATTCCATTTCGTCCTCCTCGTCAGTAGAGAAGCTTTCATCACCACTAGGATCACTTCCAATCTCCGCAACATCGACCACATCATTTTCATTGTCCCCACCATGGCGCATTTCATTTCCACCGTCGTCCTCAGCATGGAGCATATAATTTCCATAATCCACACCATGAAGCGTAATATTTATAGCCAGACGAAAATGACTATATTTGTATAATGCTTCCATACCTCTCTCGTCACAAAGATCAAAAACACCCCACTGCGGCTTTGAGATAAACTGTAACATTAGTTGGAGCTCCCACATTGAATTGTTCCAACCAGTTGCTTCAAATATTTTTTCTTTCAACTCCGAGAGATCAAACGATTCTTCATTTATCTCCAAGACAAAATTGGGTTCTTGAACGATAGTGCTCTACCATAAAAAATATATTTCAAAAGGCTGCATTTTGGGTGAGGATTGAAGGATGAAATATGGTGCAGATTCGTCGGAAGAATGGGCAAAAATATGAATATGGATATGGTGAGCTTAAAATGAGTTGTGAGCTTCAAAATATGAATATGGTGAGCTTAAATTGAGTGAAGAAAGCTGTAAAATTATTGTCCATAATTATTGTACTAGCATGGCAGCAAAAGATGGCAGAAAACGTGGGAAGAATGGGCAAAATGAAACCGTGAATAGTATTTACGGATTTAATATTTTTTGCTATTTTTTTTAAAATTCTTAAAACCGTAAACATTGTTAACGGTTTTGGTTTTTTTTTTTTTAAATTTGATTTTTGGATTTTTGTAAACCGTTGAAATTGGATTTTTTGGATTATTGTAAACCGTAAACAATGTTTACGGTTTTGTTAAAAAAATTTTTATTGTAAACCGTAAACAATGTTTACGGTTTTGTTAAATTTTTTTTTAGCTTAATTATTTGTTTAATACTAAGTTAATTAATCTAAAAATTAGATCATATTAAAACCGTGAATAGTGTTTACGGTTTTATTAAAACCGTGAACACTGTTCACGGTTACGCCAGTTTTTTCCACCAAAGAAGGGTTAGGGTTTAGGGTTTCCACCTATTAGGGTTTGAGGTCAAAAAAATAAATACCCCCATCAGCTGCAATTGGTAATGTATAGTATAGATAGTAAATACTCCACATACATGCATGGGAAATTAATTAGTGAAATATATATTGAAATGGTTGCATTACTCATCATTTGCGAGCAGCGGCAGAAAATGGACGGTGCAAGTAATGAACCCCGGTTTACAAAGTTGAGGAGGGATTATATGGGTACCCATGATTACATGATATTATATTACTCCACATATATAGCTAATTATGATTAATGAAGTAAAGTAAAGTTGTATATAGTAATATGATGAATGTGTGTTAGCGGACACATTGATGGTGGAAAGTTTGTTGGATGAGGATAGGTTTACGGCTCTTCCTTCTCCGGACTTGTCTTCAGACCACATATATAGCACTTTTAGCTGAATTAAGAAAAGGCAAACAAGCTGCTTGCTGCTGATGCATTGAGGTCATGAGTGAGTTGTTGTTTTGTTTAGTGTAGTTGGGGGTGGAACTTGAATAATAATAATGAAGTCGATATCCACAACAACACTTGTCTTGGACCATGCATGATAATAGGAATATTATTTAAGCTAGCTACAAGTAGAATCAAGATCACATGCATGCAGTATATATTCATTACAATTTACAAGCTGAATTCCGCCACCAAGTGCAATCCGGCCTCCAAGTTCATAGGAATAGGATATAGTAGAAAAATCTTAATTTATCAAATTCACAATTGCATTAATGCAGCCAACAAAAAAGGACATAATTTCAACTCTTAATTAGAATCAAAATGCAAAGAGGCCGGCTTAATAATAAACACATCCCAACATTGAGAGAATTTAAGCAAAACTTAAATATATATAGCAGCAAACCAAAAAAAGAAAAAGGAATTGATAAGATCAGAAAAGAAAAGAAGAGAAGAGAAGAGAAGAGGGAGGGTGGATGGATTGGCGATTGCAATTAAATTAAATGAAAAACGAACGACGAGCTGAGCCTGAGAGTAGGGAGGGAGGGATCTGCGTTTGGTTTGTGTGTGAGACGAGTGTCTTGGTAGTTATAAATTAAAGTTGCTAGTTATTTTTCTTATTCTTTAATTTGCTTTTGTATTGTATTATAATTAGTATGTATATATAATGTAATTTACATTAATATTGGAGTATTATATATATATATATATTTATATTTAGAATTTGCTAAATTTGTCTCCTATTATCACCACTCGCTCGTTCCCATTCCCTATTTTTGTGGTTGTTATTTATAAATATATAGAAAGAAAAAATAATAAATTATAATTGTAGTTACTGTTGCTGCAACTTCAACAAACTGCCTTGGGCTTGGTTGGGCTGCAACTGCAACTGCAAACGCACACTTTCCATCCATCCTACTTCGTTCTACACATAACAAACAAACGAACAACCAACCAACCTGCCAATGCCATACATATATATATATGAATATATACTATACGTATGCAAATTTGATTGAAACCCCAAATCTCTTTCTCTCTCACTCTCTCTTCTAACTGCTCATTTCTCCCTCTCCAACGCCCTTATCAACACCCACTTCCCTCTCGCTTCACATCACACGCCATCGTATTCTTGGATTCATTCATCATTCCTTTTCATATCTTCGATCGATTACTTCTGGTCAGTTTCTTCTATTCATTTTACTTGGAATGCTGCTTGCTTTCTGTTTATTCTACTAGTCGGATTTTGATGGATGCATATGCTCCAAAGGTCGTACCATCTTTATTATTTCTTTCTCTCATGATTCTGAGTTGCTGTCTTGTAATTGGGATCAAGGGTTCTATTCTTGGAATTCAAGTATCAAATTTATTGCATTAATCATTGGTTAGACATGATATAGGAAATTTCTTCTTGGAATTGTGTCTCTCTTTTGTTATTTCCTTCACCTCTCTCTGCTCTATTCTGAATTCATTTCTTTTTAACCCCCTCAAAGCATTGTTGTTGAGTCTACTGGTTACTTGATTCCTTTGTCTTATATGTTTATCGTGATTATCCTTAGCAATTAGCATATTTATTCTTTTGCTTTGCTTGACCATTGATCTTCAGTTTTTATCAAGTTGCAATGACTATATGACAAGACTCAAGGTTACTAGAATTCTTCTTGTCTCCGGGGGTTCTCGTCTTTGATTTGGACTAGTGAGGTCTCATTTCTGTAGTTGCTGCAGTGTTATACTCATTGAGAGTTTACCATCTACTTTTTTTCTGTAGTGTAAGTGTAAATTCCCTGATCTTTTGTTCGTGTTTTACTCGACAGTTGCATACAATCTGTGGTGTTGTGTGCATCATCTTCTTTAACCCGAAGGGGAAGGAAATGAAGGATGTTCTCTTGGGTTGGAAGCTCGTTCTCCTCATGTATGCGCCCTTTCACTCGCTATGCTCGTATGAACAGGGATGATGAAGGCAGTGCAGGAGGTGAGGTTGACCCACTTCTCTGGTCCAGAGACATTGAGAAGCATTCCCATGGCGAGTTTTCTTTTGCAATGGTTCAGGCAAATCAAGTCCTTGAGGATCAGAGCCAGGTCGAGACAGGCCAACATGCGACCTTTGTTGGGGTCTATGACGGCCATGGTGGGTCTGAGGCCTCTAAATACGCCGCCGACCACTTGTTTCATCATTTACTAAGTGAGTCTTGTTTCCCTTGACCTTGTCAATTACTTTAACTGTCAAGATTGTAACTCTGATTCCCTTTTTTTTATTTTTTTTATTGTGGTTGTTAAATCTAAATAAAGAGAAGCCCAAGAGGGTTTTTGTGCTTTTTGTTTAACAGTTTTCTAATTAACTTAAAGCTCCAAACACAATGATGGTAACTCAATTCTCCCAGCTTGTTACTATTGATCTTAGATTTTGGTTATTCATCTTGTGACTGAGATTGTTTATTATTATTCATGGCACGAGTTTTGTTTTTGTTTTCAAATGCTGCTTGAGAGCCTTTTTGGTCGGTGGAACTGGGCTTTTTGAGAAGTAGTTGATCTGGGATTATAATTTGCCAAATGCTGTATATATCAACAGTTTTATATTCATGTCCTGACCTGACCTCGCTCTCTCTTACAGAACTGGCAAAAGAAAGTGGAGGAATCTCGGAAGAAATTATAAGAAATGCATTTGGTGAGACAGAAAATGGTTTTCTAAGTGTTGTTCGGAAAGCTTATGAAATAAGACCAGAGATTGCAGCAGTTGGTTCATGCTGTCTAGTTGGAGTAATCTGGAATACGGAACTTTATATAGCTAATCTAGGGGATTCAAGAGCAGTAATGGGGTATCTGGATGGACCAAACAAAATTGTTGCTCAGCAGCTGACTGCAGATCACAATGCCTCTGTGGAGGATGTGAGGAAAGAATTGAGGATGTCCCACCCGGAAGATCCGCAGATCCTGGTTTTGAAGCAAGGCATATGGCGCATCAAGGGCATCATACAGGTAGGTTTAGGTTTAGGTTTAAACTATACACACTCATCAATCTATCTATCAGTTTATAATATAATATATGCTGCCTGCTTTTGCTGCAGGTATCAAGATCCATTGGTGACGCGTATCTGAAGAGGCCGGAGTTTCATCTTAACCCTGGTTTCCCAAGATTTCACCTTGCGGAGCCTCTCCGTAGTCCAGCTTTAAGAGCCGATCCAGAAGTGCACGTTAGGTATCTTCAACCAACAGACAGATTCATCATTTTTGCATCTGATGGCCTTTGGGAGCAGTTGGGGAATCAGGAGGCGGCGGAGATTGTCCATAACAACCCGAGATTGGTGAGAGAGAGCTCAAGTTTTCTTTCTGGCTGAGCTGACATGACTTGACTGATCATGTGTGTGTGTGTGTGGTTTCCTTGCACAGGGTATAGCCAGAAGACTGATCGGAACAGCTTTGGCAAAGGCGGCCAAGTCCAGAAAGATCCCGTACAAGGAAATGAAAAAGCTGGATCCGGGCAGCAGGAGGCGATACCATGATGATATCACGGTGGTGGTGCTCTTCATCGACCAACAGATGATGGACAACAGGGACGTCGTCCCCGAATTCTCACTACGTGGCTTCACCGATACTGTTGGACCATCCAGCTTTGATTTTTAGAACTCATTTTCTAACTACCTGCTGCCTGCTCTCAACTCTGAAATATCATCATCTATCACATCATTTTTTTGTTGGTTCATATTCTATGATTTTTGCCTGCTGTTCTGTTCATTCATTGCATTATAATTCTATAAGAAAAATCCATCCAAAAAACTCAAATCATAATCATAATTATAGTAGAGCAGAGCAGAGCAGAGTTTCAATAAATACACAGACTCCTCTTCTAGAAATGGGAAAAATGAATGTCGTCCAAAAGTTGAAGTAGAAAGAAAAAAAAAGTAACACCAGAAACAAACCAAGGAAAAAGCAAATGAGCAGCACCAAATCTCTTCTTCTTCACCCAACTTCCTCTTTTCTTAGAAGCATTTTCTGTGGACGATGGACGGACCCGATTCGTCATACTCGGCCTTGGCAATCCACATCTGCAGAACCAGAACCAAAACCAATTCTTTGATTGATTGATTGATGGGATCGAAAACAAAAAAAAAAAAAAAGAGAAAAGAAAAGAAAGAGTGAGTGAGTGAGAGCTTTTTTTTATAAAAAAAATTGACCTGCTGGAAGGTGCTGAGAGAAGCCAAAATGGAACCTCCGATCCAGACACTGTACTTCCTCTCGGGAGGAGCCACCACCTTAATCTTCATGCTGCTGGGTGCGAGTGCAGTGATCTCCTTGCTCATCCTGTCAGCAATACCTGGGAACATGGTGGACCCACCACTCAGCACAATGTTGCCGTACAGATCCTTCCTGATGTCCACGTCACACTTCATGATGGAATTGTAGGTGGTCTCGTGAATTCCAGCTGCTTCCATCCCGATCATTGACGGCTGGAACAGCACCTCCGGGCACCGGAATCTCTCTGCTCCTATGGTGATCACCTGCCCATCAGGCAGTTCGTAGTTCTTCTCCACAGCTGAGCTGGTCTTTGCTGTCTCCAGCTCCTGCTCGTAGTCCAAAGCAATGTAAGCCAGCTTCTCTTTGATGTCTCTCACAATTTCCCGCTCTGCTGTGGTGGTGAATGAGTAGCCCCTTTCCGTCAATATCTTCATCAGGTGGTCCGTCAGATCACGCCCAGCCAGATCAAGACGCAGGATTGCATGAGGGAGTGCGTAACCTTCATAGATGGGGACTGTATGGCTCACACCATCACCAGAGTCCAGAACAATACCTAGTAGTACAACAACACAGACACAGTCCAGTCAGTCAGAAATCAATCAGAACCAGAATCAGAAATTTATTACTCCATTACATACATACCAGTTGTACGACCACTGGCATACAGAGATAGAACTGCCTGAATGGCAACATACATGGCAGGTGCATTAAACGTCTCAAACATGATCTGAGTCATTTTCTCACGGTTGGCCTTGGGGTTTAGAGGAGCCTCTGTCAAGAGAATCGGGTGCTCTTCCGGGGCCACACGAAGTTCGTTGTAGAATGTGTGATGCCATATTTTCTCCATGTCATCCCAGTTGCTCACAATTCCATGCTCAATTGGATACTTCAATGTCAGAATACCTCTCTTGGATTGAGCCTCATCACCAACATATGCATCCTTCTGCCCCATCCCAACCATCACACCTGTGTGACGAGGCCGCCCAACAATACTTGGGAACACAGCCCTTGGAGCATCATCTCCAGCAAATCCAGCCTGACATCAACAACTACAATAAACAACCGACCCACTTGAACTCATATCATCTAACAACTAACAAGTGAGTGTTACCTTCACCATTCCAGTTCCATTGTCACAGACAAGGGGCTGAATATCCTCGGCTTCGGCCATTTCTTATGTGCTGCTGCGGACACAAGTACAATTCGTTTTAACAATTACTAATATATAGCAAAGCAACCACACTCTCTAACATATTCATTAATTGAAAATATCATCATATCTAAAGCTGCAACTCTTCTCTTTCACAGGGTAATACAAAAAAGTTGTATATTGTATCAAATGAGACATCATAATCATATTCTCTCTATAAATAGCTGCTGCTGCCAAACGCATTAAATAAAATAAAAATTAAAAAAAAAGCAATTGATTTCCGGAATATGACAACTACAAGACTTCTCAAAGCTCTGGCGCCGAAGAATCCGTAACACAAAACTAATTAGTCGCAAGTCAAATCAGTCAGCCCAACAATAGATCCCACACAAATTACATATAAAACCAAAGCTAATACCAATTCCATGATCCCAATGGAGATAAATCCCACCATTTACAATCCATTTATCCCGATTCGCATGAAAACCACAGATCTCGAAACGATAAACACCACTTGTCGCAGATCAAGATAATCATAAACTAACACCACAAGATCCAATCCTTTTCTTAAAAAAAACGGCAACGTAAAGGTCGGATCTTTGAATTGAACTATGACCATACCTTAGAAGTGTAGCTGACCAGCTTTCTGAGTCTAGTCTAGCTTAGAGTGCTTCCGGCTGGACGCACGCAGAAACACCAGAGTGGAGAAGAGAAGAGAAGAAAAGAGAGCTCCGTTTGTCGAAAATAATGGCGGGCAGGAAGGAAAATGAAGTGAACCCAATGGTAGTAGTAGCTTATATTGATGTAGAGATTGAGGCATCCGCAAAATCATAGCCGCTGATTTGGAGAGGGCCCATGACAGCACCACACACCTGCTGGCACATCACTTCACTTTACCCCCCTTGCCCTTCACTTGCTCCGCTCTATCTTTTACCTCTTATTATAATTATAAATATTCACAACACAACCCTAAAATATTTATTACTCTGATTTGGTTTGGAAATGTTACAGATTTTAATGTGAGTAGAGATAAAAGAAATTAATATTTTATTAGTGAATGTATATTAATTTTCTATTTTAGGAAAAAGAAAAATTATTTGAAACAAACAAAAAAACAAGATAATTATTTTAGGACGGAGGAAGTAATATTTTATGCTAAAAATTTTGAATTCATGACTCTTCTCTTATCATAAATAAAGTATTTTTACCACGAAAACAGAATTATGAGGATATTTTTTAATGTCGTGCAGTGCATTTTTTTTTAAATTAAAATGTAGGGATAGTCTCTATTATTTATATATGATGTTGAATATTATATATTAAAATAATAGGCAATGATAAATTAGTAGGTGGGTCGCCTATAATTAATTACAAATAATAATATCTAAAGCTTTTTATATTTGGTTGTGAAATACCTCCAATTATATGCGAGTTCAATTATCAACATGAATTTTATGTCAACTACTTATTCTACTCTACCAGTTGTTCTACTTCTATATAATTGCAAATTTAACACGATCCATCACTTTTACTCATTTTTGCTTCGATTTCGTTTTCTTGAATCTTCATATTAAAATATTGAAAAATCGATACACATCCTAACCCGTATTTTGATTTTTGATAGCCATATTTGAATAGTAAGCATTATTTTGATAGCCAACGTTGATGTATCATAATTCATAAACAACTAGTAGCATCACTTTTATTATAAAGAGGGATTGGATCCAACTTTAGAAAAAGAGAGAGATTATTGTTATTTTTTTTTTTACAAAAAGTAGTAGTTGCTTTGATGTAAAACATGTGTTGAGAATGTGTAAATGTCCCCATCATGCCCACCCAAATCCCCATGGGTATATGCTATAAACCATGTTCATGTGCTTACTATCTAATATCTATCTCTCTCAAGATTTTAGTTTCATTCTTGCCTTTGAAATCTTTTATATTTCCACAATTATGTTATTAATGTTGGGACACGACTTGACGGTCCAAGTCCAATCAGCAATTCAAAGGCTCAATCATCCCAAAGTTTACGGTTCGCAAACTAAATCAATGATCAAGATAGAATAAGTCGCTTAAGTCATGTGGTTGATATCGATCCCAATCCCAATCGACAACAGACCTGACGACGCAGAACCATTGCAAACCCTAACCCTAAGAATTCCAGGCAGTTCCAAGAATCTCGACGACTATGAGCTCATGGGTAGCTAAGGCTCCCTTATTTTTCTATCAATAGAAAGGAGTTGAGAACCCATTTTTTGTATTGTTTTTCCTATCCCGAGCTGTACCGAACTCTGTCAAAATATTCACGCAATCGTTGTTACATGTTATGTCTAGCCTTTATATATGCTTTAATTTTCAGTTTGTAATTCGTTTATAACGTTTCTGATACCAGTTTTTGTTATCGCCGTAATCATCCTTTTATTCTTATTTTTCTAATTGTATTATTCGTTGTTCCGTTAACGTTCCAAGAGTTTTATTTAATTTGATAAATGGAAGTTGAACAATTAAGATTGAAGTTGGAATTCCAACTAATTTTTGAAGAATAAATAATTTTTTTTCATTTCACAAAAATACAGCAACCAAAACAGGCACACACAAACAGAGTCCCGTCTTCAAACTGTCGTCTGGGTCCGGCCCATCTTGTTCATTTTCTAAGATTAGTTTTCTTTTATTTTGTCGATTATTATTATTATCATGATATTGAGATTTCCCACCTCCAAAGATTTCGCCCAAATTACTTGCTATTGCATCCACATCTGAAATTCAAAAGGTTGAAAATCAATATTAATTGAATTTCTATAATGCTAAAAACCATTCAAATTCTTGGTTCCTCATCTTCTTCATCCGCCTGTTTTTCCATACCCCACAAATTAAAGAAACCATATTCAAATTTCCATTTGATTTCGAGAAAGCCCATTTCAGCATCGGTTTCGGAATCTTCCAAATCACGTTTGTTGGATTTTCAATTGCGCAGAGGTTGCATCTTTAGGGCTTTTCAAATGCCGCACACTCATTCTGAGTCAACCCCAGATGCGGGGTCATCCTCAACTTCTGCTGCAATTCATTCCGCGGTGAGTGATCTTCCATCATTATTTTAATTATCTGTCGGTAATATTTAGTTAATTGGGTTGAATTGCAGGATAAGATTTTAGGTTATTTGGTGGTTCTTTAGTTTTGAAAGTTGTTGATTTGTTTGTTATTTGGTGTCTTGGATTTGCTAGTTGCGACAGCCATTTCGGCTGGTATTCGATATGTTTATTTGTTAATGTAGAAAAAATCAGTAATTGAGTTTGATTGCATGATGATCAGGGCGAGGGGTTTACCAGGAGAATCAATTTCTGCCAAGTGTGTGGTGGCGCAAACAAGCATGAGGTACCGGAAGGGGAAGAAAAACCAAGAGCTATTTGCACGCGGTGTGGGAGAATTAGTTATGAGAATCCAAAGATGGTACGTATTGAGTGAGTAACTGCTATGCAGCTTAGAGCTCTTGATCTGAATCAATCTCAACTTAACTAGGAAATGAAGGTAAAATGTGTTTTGAGTTGAAAATGAAATGGAGAGGTTGTATTGTAGGCCATAAGTTAGATAAGATGATTAGAGTTACAACTTACAAATTACTACAATAGTGAAGTGGGTTTGATGATTGATGAGATGTTGGGGTAAATGTATGTGTGTGTAATATAGGTGGTGGGTTGCCTGATTGAGCATGAAAACAAGATACTGCTGTGTAAACGGAAGATAGAACCGTCGTATGGGCTTTGGTAAGCAAGCATTTGGATTGGATGAGGAATGACTATTTATATACTATTTGTATACTAATAAATATAAGAAAGAGAGAGAGAGAGAGATTTGTTAATTCTGATTTAGATGGTTGGTGGGTGAATGGTGAGACAGGACACTTCCTGCTGGGTACATGGAGATGGGGGAGTCTGCAGCAGAAGGAGCTATTAGGGAAACGTGGGAGGAGGCTAATGCGCAGGTGGAAATCCTATCTCCATTTGCTCAGTTGGACATCCCCCTCATTGGGCAGGTATAATTAAAAAAGAAATCAATCAACTCAAGATCAAGATCAAGATCAAGATATGTGGTGAATAATGGCATGGCATTTGCATTGTGTGTGTAACAGACTTACATTATATTCCTGGCAAAGCTGAAGACACCTGAGTTCTCAGCGGGTCCGGAATCATCAGAATGCAAGCTGTTTGCGGTGGACGAAATCCCATTCCACGCTCTCGCATTTTCTTCTATGCTCGTCACTTTGAACTTGGTATATGCACTAGCACTACTACTTCTGTCAACATAAAAAAAAAACCTCTTGTATTACTATTACTATTATCATTCATATTATTGTGTGTGTGTGTGTGCAGTACTTGGAAGATAAAGAAATGGGCAGGCCCACGTTTCATTATGGCATCATAAACAAAAGGTGATAGGATTGGATTGGATTGCATTTTCATTCTCTCTACTGCTGCTACTAAGTCAGTGTTAAGTCTGTCATTGATTGACGTTGATGTATTATGTTTGTTGTATGTTTAACAGGCCAGGCACAAGCCCCTCTGATATTCATGCCTACACTCTGGACAACCATTTCAGATGTTGATTATATTGTTTTGCCTTTCATGTGTTTTTAGTTTTTTAAGATGATGATGCAATATAATTGAGATTGAGATTGAGATGAGATTCATTCGATTCGAGTAATAATAATAATAATAATAAAATGAAATCCAAGCTCCATCATGGACACGTATTGGACACATGTCAATTTTGTCCACCACGTGTCGACTACTCAACCACCATTCACACCCTTTATATTAATCCAAACCCCCCAACCTCCTCTAACAACAACTATACAATACTATTACTATTACTATTACTAAAGAAGACGAAGAAGAATGCAGTCTGCTAAGGAATCAGGCTCCAACATGGCAGCTTCAGCCAAGGCTGGCATGGAGAAAACCAAGGCCACGCTCCAGGAAAAGGTTTCTCTCTCTCTCTCTGTGGATGATTCTAGCTAGGAGATGAATGAATAATATAATGGAAAATTAATGCAGGCAGAAAGGATGACGAGCCGGGATCCACTGCAGAAGGATTTGGCGACGGAGAAGAAAGAAGCGAGGATCCATGAGGCGGAGCTGCAGAAAGAGGAGGCTAAAATGCATAATGCTGCAGCCAAGCACACCAACTATACTACTGGAGCTGGAGCTGGCGCTGGCTTCACGGGTGAGGGACGTTATTAGTAGGTGTTTGAGTTGGAGGGTGTGTATGTAATTATTTAGTCAAGTAATGATGATGCACATCACATCACATCAGTCAATAAATTAAAATAAATGGGGGCATGGATGGATGGATGCTTCTTTGTTTCCGGCATCTCTCTTGTTATCGCATTTCTTCTCATGCATTATTATGTTATGTTATGTTGTAGTAACCTTTCAGCCAAGTTAGATTATCAATCAATCCTGGGTTAATAAGCAACTTATATTATATTGAATGACAAGAGATGAGATGACAAATTAATGAATACCATTGTCGCTACTTGCTACATGATCAGCTTGTAGATAGCCCCATTTTCAATGGCATCGAGCCTTACCTTTGGCCTTTAATTTGGGGAAGTTGAAGTTGAAGTTGAAGTTGAAGTTGAATGGCACTCGCTTGCTGTATGGTGGGGCTTCCAGTTCCAGCTCAATTGGTAGTTGGCTTGCTTTGAGCGAGGGAAGCAGATGTTGGCCACCAAAGCTACATGCACAGCTGCTACAAATACAATTGCTTTGCTTGCCCAGCTCCCATTCCCCGTGGGCCAATTAAGTAAAATTTGTCAACCAGAATGTTTCTGTTTCTGCTTCTGCTTCTGCGCCGGAGGAAACATCAGAAATCCGCTTTTTTTCCTTTTCAGATAGGAAAATTTGCTTATGATGCCCAGATATATATACTCCATTGTCTTAAACATGAATTACCAAAACATTCAGGCTCAGCGGCATATATATATATATATATATTACAAACCATCCACAGCATAAGGAGAAAAGAAATCACCAATTGATTTGTTGAAAGTTAAGGGTATCTGTAAGGTGATTAGAGTTAGACTACTACCTCTAATCTTCTGCAACACCGACACCAATAAGAAGACTGCCTGTGGACCTTGACATGACATGACATTACACTCAAATAATGGAGTAATCCAAACACAAATGGGCTTTCAAGTTTCAACGGTCCATGCATCTTCATGAATCCATGTTTAAGATGCTACTTTATTAAAGAAAGAAGAAAGAAAATGTGGTTAAAAGTGCCATAAACACACAATTCATTCTGCCAACCAAAATTCGAAATTCCTGACCGACACTCTTGTTCTGTCATTGTCTTCTTAAATATCAACTACTACGCTCTTAACAATAACGACATCAAGATCCAGTTCTACACTAAGAATTCAAGAAAATACAAACAAAAATCCCCAACTTGCATTGCTACCCTGTTTTCCGTAGCTCAGCTGCACCGTGTGCAAAATGGCACCTATCCCCGAAGGTGCACGACCCTTTGCTGAAGTTCTCGCACAGCTTCGTCTTAAAGTTGCTACCTGAACCTGAAGAACCATGCCCATGCCCTTGCCCTCCAAAACCTTTCCCCGACCCAATGTTCACTATCAACTCCCTTACCATCGCACTCGCTTGCTCAATTTGCTCGAATGACCCCTCCAGCTCAATGTTTCTCAGATTTGGATCCGTCTCGTGCTCTCTAATCGATAGCTTCGCCCCTGTTTGCCTGCACACCTGCTTCGAGTTAACACCTCCTTTCCCAATCACAGCACCGGCAAGGGAAGCATCCACACTGATCTTCGCAGTCGCTGATGCGCCAAAACTAGCTGCTGCAGGTCCCGGAATCGGAGCCTCCAACCGCCCCCCAAACCTCCCGGGCATAGGTCCAACAGCACGGTGATCCTCGTGGGATGCAGTGATGGGTCTGCCGAGCTCCCATTCCCCATGGGCAAAGTGGCATTTTTCACCAAATTTGCAACCCTCTGCAGTCTTGAACTTATTGCATACTTTGGTTTTGACAGCAGCCGGAGCAGAACCATTCTGGATGGGAGGAGGACCCTGCCCGCCTACTGCTCTAGGAGTAGGAGCCGGCGCAAGGTTCATCATGTGGGCCACAGCATTATAGCCCCCAGGAACATAGTGGAGAAAGTGGCAGTTCTCGCCAAATGGACAGCCAGCCGTGCTGCAGAGACCCAAGGGAAATGAATTATGTGTTTACAGGCAAACGTTCATAATGCAGGAGATGAGATCTTAGCTTTTCTCATAGTTATCAGACAGGAGAGATCCCCATAAACTCATTAATTTAGTTTTGATGAGAATAATACTAAGCTCATTCTACCATTCAGTATATCAAGACAACAAAGGCTTGAATTAGGCTAATGCAAATCAGGCAAATTACCAACTCCTATGATAAACATAATTCATGAAGATGCAATTAGCCAATACACTTAACATTCATGACCAAGAGAGAGGGTCACTGATTTAGATATTTGTTTTGCAGGAAATATGCCTCCAATGAATCACAATCAAAATAAAAAGCGCTAGAGACTATCAACCATTAAGAGAAAAATGTGGAGACTCAAGTGTCATTACTACAGACTACACTCAGTACAGAACAATTATTAAACAATATCTTTTAATAATCTAACTAAGCAAAAGTAGGTCACTTTCTATCCAACTACCCTAAATAAACAATACAAAGTTTAAATCATCACACCAAAGCAACAGAAAATAGTATCTAAATTTTACTTCCAAGGAAAAAAAAAAGTAATAATTAATTAATTAAAAAACTGGAACCCTAGGCGTCGAGTATTCGGAAACTGCCTAATGAAGCTGCATGCTGAAGCTGAATATATGATTTTTGAGTAGGGCAAGGGCAACTAGCCCGATTTTAGAAACCATGGCCATGACTGAAAAGGTTTCAGTAGCGACGAAACAATTAAAGATTGCAAGGTTGATAACATACACTAGAAAATAATAACTGGATAAAGTGCATGCAAGAAGGCATTTTACTGTTCACTCTGATGCTAGATGTGTTCTGTATTGCCACAATAGAAATGTGCATCACCATAGTTTAGGTGAGTAAATTGGATTAACATTAGCTAGCATCAAAAGTTGGGAAAAAAATTAACGGTCTATCAAGAACTTGTGGCTATAAACATTCTCAAGTGGTATTTCGCTTGCTCATGGGCATCAAATCTGGGTAATGATAAAATCACTGTAATGTAAATAAAAAAACCCGTTAAACATCAAGAGAGAAATTTCATTGAAAATCTTCAATATTACGTAACTCATAATGCATCCATGAATGTCTCTTGGCATCAACTACAACCAAATTTGCTCAAGTGGGCACTACAGAGTTTTATCACCAGAAGCATACCAGCCTATTGGTGAGACATACTAATTAGGTGGGTTGAGATTTGAACCTGAAAAACTTCGTGCATGGCTTCGATTTGCTTCCTATACCACTTGATAAGGAGACCATTTCTGTTGCAAAACATTAATTACTTTTTCTCAGTTATAATTTCTACTGATTTTTAATATTCAAATAAATGCTAGGGGTATCATCTGCACTTACCAGCAACCAAGAATTTTAAAAACACCTTAAATACGACTTAACAAGATTTACAGCTACATACATATAAATAATCAATTCAATTCACAATATCCATTACACCGACACCATTACTTCATAATGTTACACATTCAATATACTTTATTAGAATACTTTAACTAATATTAAAGCCAATACAGGTCTACAATCGCTAACATTCAATATTGACCCACAACCGCAAGGGAAATTACGAATTTTGAGCTTCTTAAAAAATGCAAACGACTAAAAAGTGAGTAGTAATTTCCAGCAAGCAATCAACAAAGAAATAATAGAAAAAAAAGGCTGCAACGCGTGCAAATCCAGTAGTTGAAAGGGAGAGCAAATAATTTATGCGAAATTCAATCGCGAAGTGGCGAGTGTATACCTGGCTTAGATTTCTTGAAAGCGCCGTTAGAAATTTCAGCTCTACCTCTTTTCCGAGTATCCATAGCTCAGAGATAAGGATTGCAGCGAAAAAAACACAAAATCAACTAAAAATCAATGCTTCAGAATCAATTTAATAGGATAATGAGCCTTAAAGTCACAAAGAAGAAGAAGAAGGGAGAGATGCGAGATAGGGTGGAAAAAAAAAAAGTAATCAATAGGTGGAACCCTAATCCAACTGAAACTAGGGTTTCTCCTGAAGCTGGATAGAGAGAGCGACGGTGAAGTGAAAGGAAATATAGAAAAAGCAGGAAGATAATACGAATAAGATAAAGGGGGTTTATTTATATTACAACGTATTTGGGGACCTCCTTGAAAAAAAAGGGATGGGCCATGGGCATGACATCTCACGTGCTCTTTGGATTCACATTACGATTACGTGAACAAATGGGCTTTCAAATGTCACCTCAGAGTTGGGCTTAAGAATAAACCATTTAGCACTGGAAAAGATATAACAAATTCATCATTTTATTTACTCCACTTTTTATATAAAATGTTGAAATGCATTACTTTATACTCCTTTTGATCCCATTATATTAGTACTTTTTTATTTCTGCACAGTAACTAAAATTTGTGAGTGTCATGAAATTAATATTTTATTGATGTGAGGAGATTTTTTTTTCGTTTTAGAAAATGAAATTAATTTGGCGGGACAGACAAAAATAAAAAAGGGACTAATCTGGTGGGACGGATGGAGTATGAAGAATGTAGAGAACCTTGTTCCCCTTCACCATTGAAATTATATACTCGATATTGTGAATTACCCAATTGCAAACATAAATAACTAACAAAAAATAAAGAACAATCATTATAGTGGTTTGTACATAGACTCTATGCTCACTCTTCAAGCTTCAAGATAATGTTTTTATTATGGTGAAGAGTATATACAAAGTAATATACATGATCCAATTCTAATGCTTAGTGTGAGATGAGTTTGAAAATTATTTTCCATTTTGAGAATTAATTTTTTAAGTTTATAAGTTAAGAAATAAATTGAAATATTATATAAATAATGGAGTAATTAATTTAATAGTAAAAATAAGAAAATAAAATTATATTAAAAAAATAATCTATTTATCTTCTTATTTATCTTATAAAATATAAAACCAAGATATAAAATAAAAGATTAATATAATAATAATATTATATAATATATTAAAAAGAATAATATATAATTATAATAATATTTCATATAATAATAATTATTAAAAGATTTTAGAATAATATTATAAAAATAAATAAGAAAATAATTATAAAATAACATGAAATAAAAAATAAGTAGTAATTAATTTTAGGGTTTAGATGATTCCCAAATATTTGGGTATAATTCCAATTTTTCCATTCTCATACCCTTCAACCACACGGTGGGTTTCGGAATCATTCAATTCCCTCATTCCGAAATCCACCAACCAAACGCCCCTAAGAATATTTTTAATTAGAGATTCCTAAATACATAAGAAAATTCTACTTTGATATAGTAAAGATTTTTCATATCATAATCTATTATCAAATATATTAATACCTATCTAGATCCTACTTAGATATGACTAAATATCTTCATACTAAGTAAATAGATACACCATTTTCTTTTTAATACTCAGTCACCAGCAATTCTCTTGTTATATACTACTCACTCGCAATCCTTCAGTTATAGACTCGCTAGCAATTCTTTAATAATAGAACTGATCTTACTCAACCCACTTTCATTAACCCATAACTTTTATGACTTACTGTGAGACCTAAAGTTATGTCGACCTATAGTCATCGAAGCACTATCGAATTGCATCTCAAATTAGATATTGAGATTGTGACTATACTTTTAATTTATATATATAAAAAAGAAGAAAAAAAAATGAAGATTGATGTAATGAAATGGAGGGAAGAGGCCCAGGCCACTAACAGAAACCCCTATAAATAAATCCTACTCACTCACTAAATCAGATTTTGGATTGCAATGCTTCGTTTTCTCTTTCAAAAAATAACATTACTACTACTACTATTTAAGTATTAACCCTAGACCACCCGCACCCACACCAAGTTTTTTTCTAAATAGTACTCCCTCCTCCGTCCCACTTCAATTGTCGACCTTTTTTTTTTTGTCCGTCCCATTTAATTGTCCACTTACTTAAAATGGAAAAATAATACTCACCCACTAATAAAATACTAATTTCCTCTATCACTACTCGCATTAGTTATTGTGCCAAAAGCAAAGTGGATAATTCATATGGGACGGAGGGAATAGTACATAATAATAATAATAATAATAATAATAATAATAATAATAATAATAATAAAAAAATTATCGGCTCCAATTGAAAGTTAAAACCAAATTCAAACTGTATTGTATCTGTACAGGCTCATCTCATGACCAAACCCGACGGCGTCCCCCCCGACGCCAACCACCACCTTTGGGGCACTTGGGAGGAGCTTCTTCTCGCCTTCGCCGTCAACCGTCACGGCACCGCCTCCTGGGATTCCATTGCTTCCGAACTCCAGAAAAGGACATCCGACCCTAATCTCTGCCTCACCCCTCTCAACTGCCGCTCAAAGTATCTCGACCTCAAACGCCGCTTCATCCTCAACAATCCCGATTTCCACGCTTCAGACGACAAATCCAATGTTGAGGAATCCCTCCCCTTGTTGGAGGAGCTCCGGAAATTGCGTGTCGCCGAGCTCCGCCGAGAAGTCCAACGTTACGATCTCAACATCGAGTAACTTTGCTTATGCTTTTTTCGCATATCCATCTCAACGTCGGGGAATTTCGGATTTGATGACAGGTGCTTGTTTCTGATTCAGGTCGTTAGAGTTGAAGATGAAGAGGATGGAGGAGGAGCGAGAGAAAGGCGCCCGGAGACACAAGGGCGAGGCGGATCTAGAGGAGAAACGAGATTGTGAACGGGAGGTGGCCACGGCAGAACTGGACAAGGATCGGTTGTCGGTGAATGAATCCAACTCCACAGATCCGGGAGCGGAGAAGGTGAGAACCGGCGAGCAACCAGCTATTGCAGGAGCGGAGGAGGTGAGGAAGGATCGGACCGAAGAGCCGGCGGAGTTAGCGCCGGGACCGGATCAGAAGTCGGATTCTTGTAACGGAAGCTCGAACAGCATAGAGGAGCCCGAGCGGAAGGCGAAGAAATCGGAACCGGTAGCCGAGTCCGAGTCGGAGGCGATGAAGGAAAACTCGGATGTGCAGAGCTCGGCTAGTGATAAGGTGCGGCGCGAGAGCACGAGCGGCGATGAACGTGAACACGAGGGTGGCGTGAAAGCATTGTCCGCCGAATCGCAGCCGTTGGTTGACTTGCTGCAGGCGATTCGGGCGCCTAAGCTGGGCTTCATCTTCGAGCGGCGGCTCCGGAGCCAGGTGATTATTTTATTATTATTATTCTTTTTTCGAATTCTCAAAATTATATACTCATATTGGAATTGGATGATTGAGTCAATCATCATTTATTAATAATCTTGTAAATTGAAAAAAGAAAAAAGAAAAGAATATAATGCATGCTTATTCTATACATTAAATTTATAGTAGGCTCATAATTAGAATTAGAATGAAGGAGAAATTATGTATTGGTGAGTGGTCTTATCATCCCCAGGAAACGTCCAAGTACCAAAAGTTGATTCTGCAGCACATGGATCTTGAAACAATCGACACCAGGTTGAAGCAAGGCTTGTATTCACCCTCCACCACCAAATTCTTCCGCGATCTTCTCCTTGTCGTCAACAACGCTCTCGTCTTCTTCACCAACAACTCCACTGAGGCCGCTGCCGCCCTCCAGATTCGACGTCTCGTATCCAACCACATTTCTCATCCCAAGTCCCATTCTTCATCCGGGAAGAGACAAGAACAAGCTGAGGAGCCTTCACCCTCGTTGATGTTGAAGCCCACCGTCCCCTTAATCGTCTGTCGGAAGCGCAGCTCTATTGCTGATAAGAAGAAAGAAAAAGAACTAGCCGACGACAAGGATAAGGATAAGGAAACCACACAGCAGCAGCAGTTATCGGGTGATGAAGAGGAGCCCAAAATCACTAAGAAGCGATCGAGGGACCGTTTCACAAAGAAAAGTGGCAAACAGACCTCCGCAGGGAAAGGAGGGTCAGAGGCCAAGGGCGACAGCAAGAAGAGTCAGTCCACATCAGACTCTAAAAAACGCGGTGCTGCTAACTTCTTGAATAGAATGAAGCAGGGGTCATCATCATCAAACAACAATGGTGTGTTGCTCGATGCATTGAAGAACACACCCTTGACCGCCACCGTGAATGCCAAGAGAGGTGAGAAAAAAGAGACTAGGAGCAGTACAGAAGCAAGGCAAACGAAGGAGAAGGAAAAGAGGAATGTGGGGAGGCCGCCCAAGAGAGGGGCTGCGGCACCAAAACGTGGTAGGGATAAAGGTGAAGCGGAGGCAGCAAAGAAAAGGTCGAGGAAGTTATAGAAATGGATTGGATAGGGAGATTTACATGAAACTTACTTTTGCAGGCAGCAAGGGCGGGCGTGTTTGTATTTAGCCTATAATCCAATGCTAGGATAAAGTTAGAGTTGGTTTTTTAATGGAAACTTGGTTGCCTATCTTCAATTCAATTAACTCAGTAATCATGCAAATATCTATTTAAATGATAGCAATACATCTGATCTGATTATGATATACACACAGCAGAGCAGGTCACATACATGATACACATAGGGTTAAAGCTTTAAATGTGTTTTTCAACCTTTAGCCAATTCACAACTCCCACTCCTTGCCGCAATCTCAACCTCACCCGCATTATGTTGTTGCTCCTCATCTGTGAAAAAAATGCAATGAATAATCAAATTTAAACCAAACTCCTTGTTCACTATACTATTATATTACTATTGCTTTTCATGCATGCACACCACCATTCATAACCTGCTGCATTAAAGTCGTCGGTGTAACATTTTTTTCTTTCATAAATTCCTTTTCCCACTCCAAAATGCTTTCAGCTTATAAAGCAGTGACTTATATGCATGCAGTCTCACTGTGGAACCATTTCTCACAAACTAACCAAATATGTATGCTTATCATATTTCATGTATCTTCTCACCACTATAACAAGCATCCACAAGTTTTTGAATCACTTGAACCAATGACTGTTCATGTTCCTGCACCACCAATTATACAACAGGTGTTTTAGAGTGAAAGACTTCCCACACAAGAATATATATATTTTTTCATTCGAATCAACGTTCACCTTGAGCATTTTCTTGGCCTTATCAATCTCTAATGCATCGGGATGGCTTGCTTCAAGCACCTTCTCCACCTGCCATAATAAGGAAACCAAATCCGTAAACCAGCTAGTTAAGGTCGACAATTTCAGATCAGATGATATGGATACCTTCTTAATCAATGTATCAGTATGTAATATCTCAATTTCCTCAGAATCGTCCTTCATAATCCCATTCCGTGAGGGTCGCATTTCTTTTGCATACTGGTTCATTGAAGATGTTTTCCGCCTTACATTTTCAGCTCCGACTGCCTCACCAAGTCGAGATACTACAGGATCCTCACCCACCCACCGGATATCCGATGGAGGAACCTGATCAAGATAATTCAACCAAAAAGATCTAAATCAGTCAGAGCATAAGGAATACTAGAACCATTCCAGATAAATTAGGTAGGTGAGGATAAGGTCAATAACATATATAGAACTTCATACAAAAAGTGAAACAAGCTTTAAACTATCAGACAGGGAACAATAGTGGAGCTGCTCTTACATCCAAAGTTTGGCCTTCAAACTCAAAGTTGGCCTTAAATTTTATGTTTCCAGTTAATTAGGAAAAAAAAAAAAAAAAAAAAGAGGCTGGCATGTTCAACAATTCCAGGCATGTGTTGAATTCACATTGGTAAGCATTTAACTTTTTAGAAAAAATACCTCCAATAAAATGAGAATTTCGGGTCAAGTAAAGAGATCATAATAATGCCTTTAAAAATTACTATCTTCAAATCATGCGTAGGATGTATTTCAACTACCAGAAGCAAACAACAGTTACCTCTTTTATGTTGACCCATTCCACAGTTGCATTAGGTGTATTGCTATCATAAACCAGAGAATGGCGGCCCTAAAAATAACAGGAAGATTAAACAAAGTTAAAATTAATTTGCCGGGATGATCAACATTTCTTTAGAAGTTAAAGGAAAGACCCAAAATCATAAAATGGGAAGCAATTGCTTTCCTTACATGCCACCAACACAAACAGACAACACAAGTGCACTATGAATCATATTACATAAAGGTCATAGAATGCTTTCACAGGAAAATTCAGTGTCACCCAAAAGGACCAATCTTGAATACATGTTTAATAAAGGAACGCGAGTGCTCATGTCAGCAGAGCCTCTATAATATGGAAATTGTTTTTTTTTCTTATTGTCAGGCATGGTGCATTATTTAGCATACAATCAAGGCAAATAAATGCATTTGAAAGGTAAACAATTAATTGATGCAAAACATAGAGAGATGAAAATCAATTTGCATAGAAAATTACAATAGTGAAAAGGAGTTTGTAATGGTTCTTCATTTCGTTTGGAAACAAAATCCCAAAGACTAGATGCTAACTGTTTCTTCATTTGTACATATTTCCCTGGATATATTTCCAGCCATAGAAAATCATGTAAACACCAGTAAAAAGGGTTTCGGTAATCCAAAAGACCAGAAATAGAAAAAATGAGCTGGACATACATCTACAGGATTGTATTCAGATATTACGGCCTCATAGAAGTTACTGTCTGCTGGCCATCTGATCATTACCCGCCTACCAATCAACGACTCATGGATGCTCTCAGAAGGATCATCCATAGGACCTCCAGAAGAAGCATGATCACCAAACTGATATTGCATGGGCTTTGTTGAGGTGAAAGCTGGTTGAACCTGCAGAATAAAGAAACATATATAAATAAATCGAAAGTGTTAATTAATTTAATATCATCAATCCTTGTAATAATAGCTCAAACATACAGCATTCGGCCTTCTCGCACCAACACCCAGAGGACCCTGTTTCACAACTGAATTTAATGGCAGGGTGCTACCAGCCACTGACTGCGCCAGTAAAGACTGAGAGGGTGCACTAAATTGATTTCCTGAAAGTGATGTTTTCTGCCTTTTGCGAGATGCTGAAACTGTTGGGCTTGGTAACTGATTGTTAACAAGCTGGGGCACAGAGGGGGCTACATTTCGGTTCCCACCTGCCTCCCTCCACTCCCTAATCCTGCGAATGAGGTCATCTCCATTGACCTGACTAAGTTGTTCTCGGTGCTCATCGTCTGACACCCTGAGCTCCTTCCTTAATTCTGTTATAAGACCTTCTTTCTCCTGGGAAGCAGCCAGATCATGAAATAGCCAAATCAAGTCAGCTGAGACACAACTCTCTAAATGTCAGAAATTACACAGTCGAGAACATAATAGATATACACAATTACCCATGTCAGTGCATCGGATTGTGCTTTGAAAGCTCGCAAGACTGCACCGTATGCAATTTGCTCCAGATGATGGATTTCATATTCCATATCAAATTGCATCCTTTGAAATGGGGCTGGTGGTACAAATGATCTTCCGTTCCCTGTTACTCGACCTCCTAGTGTGCCTATATTGTACAGTGTTTGAGGATTATCATCATCAGTTCCTGCATTCGTTTCAACAAACATGATTAGTTCATGGGAGCCAAGAATTTGTGCAAATGAACATTCCCAAACCAACTAAATTGACCGAACAAAGTTCCAAAGTTAAATATCACACAATATGAATCAGTTGTGCTAACAGAAAGTATAAATTTCATAAGCTGTCCCACCTCTGCAGCAAGAAGTTGATAGTAAGTATATACTAGTAACTATTTACAAATAAAAACGCCTGAAACCCCATTTCTTTATTTTCTTCTCAAACGTGTCCCCTACACAATTATGGGGGAGGCTTCCCAAACCAATTGAAATGGAAAAAAAAATCTCAATTCAAGAAAACTGCAATACACACAGAGATCCGTACTTTCAAAACTCCAGCCGAGAAGCAGGATTTCGCGACATTCATGAAGCCCTAAAACGAAAAAACATCCAAGCCCGATTTGACGACAGCACCTCTAAAATCACAAAAGTCACCAAACTCCAAGCATGATATCCTTTGAATTTTGAAACAAAAAAATAGGCCAAAAGATGTAGAATATAATAAAATAAAAGAAAATAAAAAGAAAAGCAGAAAGAGAGAATGATGGGAGAAGTGAAACGAGAAAAAAAGATGAGAATTAAAAAGCGAGAAGTGAACTGACCGCTGCTGTCTATGAGTCCATATTCCATAGAAGAGGCAAGTGGAGCGAAGATTGGAGGGGGGAAACGCGAGGGAATGAACGGAGTGGTAAAATGTAGGAGAAGGGAAAGGGAAAGTGGAGGGGAAGGTGAATTAAATCAAAGAGAAGGGCCATCCGTATTGGTAAATGGGGCAATGGTATCTTCACCCATTTCTATCATCAATTAATTAATTAATAATAATAATAATAATAATACAGATTTTACTATTTTTACATTTTTCTTCATTTATTTTCCCGTTGCTGTTTGAAGCCAATATGGAATATATTATTTGTATTTGTGGAACATATGATATGGATTTCATTCCAACACCCAATTCTCCAATTCAACTTCAATGAGTTTTCATTGTTTATGAATCTCAATCTCAAATCTTACATTATAATGCTACACGCACTAAACTGTAATGCTTTATTTGTTTGAATATTTATAATTCATGTAGAATAAGCTTACCTCTCTAAACAAAAACACACAAAATAATTGAATCATAACTTATGACAATATCACATTTATTTATTTTTTAAAGAACAAAAAAATTATTGAAATCAAGAAGAAAAAGAACTCATTAGCCAAGGAGATCCTAAATCGCTTCTCTCACAACAAAAAGATGTTAAAGATAATTATCCAAGCTTGGACATGAAAAAGGAGAAAAAGAGAAAACAATACAAAAGCAATACAGAAATAGAACTAAATTTCTTCCTGAAACGTTATTGTTTTTTTTTAATTGAAGTGAATTAAAAAATTGTCAATAATATTAAAATATATTGTCACTTAGACTAATAGTTTTAAGAAAAATTACTATATCATCCATTCAAAAAACTCATTTTAAAGTCTTTAGGATTTTATGCTAAACACATATCATTATTTGAAAAAGAATATGTGATATATAGTCAATTGTGGTCCAAGTTTTTTTGTATGTGTAGAGAAACTTTACAAATAAAAAATCCCCCACTCCTTCAGTAATCAATGTATTAAGATGGTTTAGGGTTTTTGAATTCTCTCTCTTATATTTTATATATATATATATATATATATATATATATATATGTGTGTGTGTGTGAGTTTACATCTCAAGTAACAAACTGTTATAGATAACAGTTTGACTCTGTCTAAGATGTGTGGTACAGGAGAGATATAGCAAAAGATGGCCTTCCCAATTTCCTCACATTTTTAAATTGAATATTTTCTTTCATTTCTTTTCCTTCTTTTATTATTTATTTATTTTACCTTCAATTACACTTTACCCTAACTTCCCAAACAGCCCATCAAATTAATAAATATCCTTTCACCACTTCCCACTTAACTACACAAGTTTTTCTTCACTTCCTTGCAGACTTTGCCTCCCTTAGCTCATTGGCTGCTATCTTCAGCCTTTGAAATCTGGAAAAAAAATAAAAATCCAATCTTTTTCAAATCTGAGTTCATTTCTTGAATCTCTAATCCGCTGTTTGCTTTTTATTTGATCTGGGCTCTCCTTTTTTTGGTCAGTTTCAGATCAGATTCTCATCTAATTCTCACTCGTAGCATATCAAGACTTCTCCTTTGTTTCCTTATTACCGTTGAAGCTATTCATGCAGGTTCAAAATCTTGTTTGATTATCTTGTTTCTAATTGTCGCAGTTGTTTTATTGGGAAAAAAAATGGTTTCTTTTATTTAGGATGCAGATAGGCTTTGTTTCTTATGAAACCAGCTTCATTTGGTGGGTGGCTCTCTTTCATTTTATTGCGATTTTTCATCTTATAAAGCAATGATCTGATCATATATTTTTTGCTTTCCGTTTTTGGTGATCCAGTGTATCTTATCTTTATCGTTTAGTATTCAAGAAAATATTGTTTCCTGAGGTATTTAGTTATTATACATGAATAGATTTGATTTTATTGTATTTACTAGTAAAAATTATTTTGATGGGATGTAAAGCTCATTTGGTTGTTGGTGTGCTGAATCTGAAAACATGTTTGGTTTGTTGATGTGTTTTCGGTGGATGTATATTGATAAGATTTGAGATTTATGTAGTTTCTTATTGAGAATTAGTGTAAAAAGTTTTTGTTTTTGTGCGTTGTAGCCGTAGGGTTGAAATCCAGCAATAATCTGTTGGCTTGAAATTGAAAGAATGGGTAGAGGGAGAGGGAAAGGGAAGAAACAGATTGGTATTGCAGTTGCAGGTCGTGATGATGGTGGCAGTGGTGAGGACGAGAAGGTAGGCGCGAGGAGAAGAGGGAGGCCACAAAAAGCAGTGAAAGATGAAATAGAGGAGGAAGAGGAAGTTGAGAAGAATGAGGAAGAAGTGGGGGAGAGGAATGAAGGTAGTGGTAATGGTGGTGCAGAGAATGGGAGGAAGAGGAAGATGAGTGATGAATCAGTGGAGGAGGGAAATGGTAGTGTGGTAATGAAGTCGGTTGGGTACAGACAACACGGGAGCAGAAGGAAGAACAAGCCTAGGCGGGCAGCTGAAGTTGGTGTTGAATGCAAATAAATTTTGTAGTTGTAGTAGTAATAGTAGTTGTAAGTTGATGCTTCAACATCTTGCTTCACAATCAATCAAATATATTCTGTTATCTATTGCTTCTCTTCCTTCCATAATTCAGTAGTAATACCTTTATTTTCAAATAGCTATACATGGATCCACACTCATTCCAACAGTAGGTTGCTTCTATTGAAAAGAAACTACAAAACAGCAGGTCTGCCTCAGCCGATAATGGTATTGGTATGATCCATATTGTCTTCCCTGCAAACCCAACTACATCAATTCATTTATGTTAAACATCAATGATACGCCCTCAGCGCCACCCCACCCACACAATAATAATAATAATAATAATAATAATAATAATAATAATAATAATTTTCCTTTATCACATCGGTGGCATTGATTAATCAGATTTTGGCGAGTGAGTGTCCCCCACCACTCTCTTGTTATACCTTCCTTTCTTTATTTTCTCTTTTTATTTGGAGAAAGAAAGAAAAGGAAAATGACTCTTATTTCGAGCTCTCTCTGCCCTGGTTTGGTTTTTATTTTCCTTGATTTCTTTCTATTTGCTCGCCTTACCTTTTATTATGTTTGCTTCAATCTTCAAGGTACCTTATTCCGTATCTTTTATTGATGGCTCTCTTTTTCAGATGGTTTTTACTTTTACATTTATATTAGAGGATCTGAATTCTATGTTTTGAGTTTGTTTTGGTTATGTTGAATGCTGTAGTTAGTTAAAGTTGCGTCAGCATTTAGCTGTGTAATGTTGTCAAATTCCTTTACCTGTGGAATGTTGATGTTTACAGTTGTCTTTTTACATAAACAAGGCAAAATTAAATTCAAATGCATATGGTGGATTTAAAAATAAATAGGTAGCTAGGGATCCCATCACCATTCACATCTTGTTTCTCATAACTCTTTGCTGAGATCTACTGCTACACCTTCACCTTCACCTTCATCTCTCTCTTCTGCTTCATAGACGCCGCCTTTTTCCTAGCTACCTACCTACCTCATCCAATGCTTCATATATCTGTGGTCTCAGGCATACCCAAATTATAGATGTTTTCAGCAACATAAGAAAGCTCACATGCAAACCAAGATACTCTGCTTTGCTGCTCGCATTTCTTGGAAGTGGAAACTACATCAGAATCTGCTTTTTTAAGTAAATTTTGCTAAGCTATGCAACACCAGTTCAGTGATACTGGAACCCCAATAAAGTAGACTAATCTAATATACCCCCAAAAAAGAAAGGAAAAAAAAAAGGTGTGTACATCAATGGATTTGGGAAGAGAAGGAAGGTCTTGAGAGAGAGAATCAATTTGTCATACGCAACAACCAGACTTAGAATTGGAATCTCCTTGACCAGTAACAATGATGGCAGTACCCTTCAAAGACGAGGTCTTGGAAAAATCACCCGCAGCAAGAGTTTTCTTGCTTACAATCCGATATATCTCAGTCAGAATGGTCATGAACGCGCTTTCAACATTGGTTGCTTGGAGTGCTGATGTCTCCATGAAGTAGAGATTCTCCCTTTCAGCAAACTCCTGAGCATCCTCCGTAGGGACTGCACGAAGCGTCCCTAAGTCGCTCTTGTTCCCAATGAGCATTATAACGATGTTCTTATCAGCATGCCCTCGTAGTTCCTCCAGCCATCGAGCCATGTGATCAAAAGATTGGCGTTTTGTTATATCATATACCAGCATTGCACCAACCGCGCCTCTGTAGTATGCACTCGTTACTGCTCGATACCTAGAATCCATACATTACAAATTATGTTTTAGCCTCCAGCTATCTCTCATATCAATCAACAATCTATATGAATTATACACATGCAGTGCTCCAAACAATGTCAGAACTGATTAAATAAATGCCTGTGCTTTTGCTCAGCTTCCATGTATGCAGATCAAGCAAGAAGTGGTTTTTGATTCACTGTCATTAATTGAGCTCCATATCGGTGTTAATCCCACACATTTTGTTTCTTAGACAAATGAGGTCACCCCAATCCCAGTGATAAGGTTGCTATTTACAGACATTACCTATAAACTAAGAGAAATCCAATGCTTCACAATAATCACACACAAGCATTAACAGTAAACACATCTTCTTCACCATAAGAATCTTCGCTAATGCAGCTAAAACAATCACCAGCACATTATCTATGTAACACACGCAAAAAGGAACTGCAACTGACGACTGCGAGAAAATTAAAATCGAATCGGAAAAAAATTTGCGTTATTGATTCAAGAATTGAAGGTCAGAGTTTTAACCTTTCTTGGCCTGCAGTATCCCAAATCTGTGCCTTTACAGTTTTCTGATCAATCAGAAGTGTCTTGGTCTGGAATTCAACACCAATTGTGGCTTTTGATTCCAAGCTGAATTCATTCCTAGCAAACCTCGACAACAACTGCGATTTCCCGACCGCAGAATCCCCAATCAACACAACCTTAAACACATAATCAATCTTCTGATTAAAATCCCCTCCGTATAAATTTGACATTGCCACGCACCAGTAGGCCAAATGATCCAAGTCTCAAAGAAAAAGCACATTAACCTCCACTCCCGATGGATCATTCTCACATTGGAAAATTGATCGCAGTGGACATGTTTTCATCGGAAGCCGCAACAATAATGTAATTCTCCGGCAAGCTTGAAGCGAAAATGCTTGGATAGAAGATTTGGGATTAGGGTTCGTGAGAGATTTCAATGGAGGTTGGTGGAACAACGGAAGTTTTTTCCCTAGCATGATGATGATCAATCGAAGCTGAAAATGAACCAACGGCAACTGCGGGGCGCATCAAACGGCTTTTAGACTTAAAACTACTATTTTGCCCTTTGCGGAAAAAGTCATTTTGTTGACAGGAAATTAATATTTAATAATACAATCCTTCGATGATCTATCTATATATAAAAGAGAATAATGGAAAAATTATTAGTGCCAAAATATATTATATTAATTTTATTTATTTTTTATTCTATAATAACATAAATATATACTAAATAAAAAAATAATATATTTATCATTTTTTTTAAATATTACATCTCACTAACTTATTATATTTACTATGATAAATTCTCAGATGAGACGGTCTCATCATTTTTATTGTGAGACGAATTTAATAAAATGATGTGTTTTTTATTGCAAATGAAGTCTCACCATTTTTATTGTGAAATGAATTTAATGAAATAATGTGTTTCTTTATTGCAAATATGATGTATTTCTTTATTGCAAATAATGTAATTTTTAAATGTAAAATTATATATTTAACTTATTGAAATGATGTATCAAAGTCCGTCTCATAATAAAAAAAAATAGTAAGACCGTCTCTCAGAAGATCAACCCATTTACTATTTTTTAAATAATACAAATATAATATCTTTTATTGAATAATTTTTAAATCAAACTTCATAAAATTTGAGTTAGATACATCCCTTTTATTTTTATTATTTTATATATATATATATATATATATATATATTTTGACATATACTATAAAAAATAATTTATATTATAACATATTAAATATAATATTGATGAATAATTAAAAATAATTACTAAAAAATGCTAAGATATATAATTTTATAAATTATTTTTTAATATTATAAAATAAAACAAGATAGTAAATCTTGTATACAAATATAGGGAAAAGAAACTGGGTGTAATAAAATCGATTAGAAGCATAGAGACAAGAATTATTAATTTGCATTAAAATATTGTTAGGGTAGGGTAATTATAATTGCTGAAATGGAAATGGGTGGCAGTGGCAGTGTGATTTTTGGTTTCTCTCTCATTTCTGATGAAATATTCAAATTGGTAAGAAACAGTAGATATCATTTTCAAGACTGAAAAGTAATGTAATGTAATAGCCAGAAATAAAGACATCAATTTCCAGAAGGAAGGAAAGGTGGTTTGGTGAATCCAGATTAGTGTGTGTGTGTGTGTGTGTGTGTGTGTGTGTGTGTGTGTGTGTGCAGTTCAGTGCAGTGTAGTGTAGATATCAAAGACGCGGCCTGGCCTTGGCCTTGGCCTTGGCCTTGGACTCTGCCTCCTGAGAAGGAAGCTCGAGTGCCTCATAATGGCCATATCCATGATACAGAACCCTAACAGGCTCAACCTCTTTTCCATATTCTTCTCCATACTCTGCTATGCATATCAACTTCCCACACTCAGAATCTTGCTCCTCCATGTATACATTGATTGGCATCCTGCACATATAATAATACACTCATCTCAATCCATCCATTCATTCAAACCACACCACTCTCTACACTTACCGCAGGACATGCGAAGCCATCAATAACTCAGGTTCACCTCCCCAAACATGAGGCTTCCTTATTTCTGATACGTATTCTTCAAAATCTCCCTCTATGAACCTGATACCTTATACCAATTCACATATTACACCACTTGTTCTTCATCTCTCATCATCAAAACATGGGATCTCAACTATTACAAAGAGGTTGAATTCAAATCAGGAAAACAAAGCTGACTAACCATTCTGTTTCTTCACGTCGTTTTATCAACTCATCCGCCACCTAACAATTGTCAATGGATATTATCAAGAAATCTGAAATTTCGCATTAGTATAAAAATCAAGCATTTTTACTTCTTGATAAGAACTTTAATTTGAAAACATTCATCTTCACTAAATTAAAAAAACTAAATAGTCCATCACAATCTGCGCATGTCTTCAGTACTCAACTCTTGTAAACTTTAACATGTGTCGAAAGCTCAAGTTGCTACTTACTCTAGCCCGTAAAACATCAGCTAGTTCCCTTTGGGTGTTCTCATCTGGTGCTGGCTTTCCCAATCGTATACAAGCTCCATGAGAAACAGACCGGAACAAGCACCTCCCATCTCCAGGTATACCTGTGCAGTAACGAAAATTATGCAACCAAACAACATTGTGAATTTAACATTACAAATGTTAAAAGGATTTCACTTTTCACAGAATTGCCTGAAGAAACTAAGAGAACAAGGCAAACCAAATATTACTGACCAATCACACAGTAGTCTGTCAGGAATTTCTTGTTATTTGAACGGCCAGCAGAACATTCATTTCCCTCAAGTGACTCAGCAAAAGAAGATTGACAAGTAGAAAAACAAACCATCAATCCAATAACAACACCAGTGGATATACCGTGTTGTCTCCAAGAAAAAGGTCCTATATCACATTTAACTTTGGAAGTCTGTGATTGTTTGGGTATCCAAAGTTTCAAATTCATATCCTCGTATCCAGCTGAAAAATTGACACGAGTCTTTTGATAACGTCTAGGGCTAACAAGGCTTTTAAATGTCAAAGAATGGCCACCGGTCTTATTTCCATCAGTACAAGATCCAAAACAGTTGCTCTGAGATGCTTTACAGTCGTTTTTAACAGAAGATGATGACTTTGCATTGGTGGTAAAATAATTTAATCTCACATGCTTGTTGAAGGTGCAACAATAACATGATGATTGTTGGAAGGCATCAGAAACACGGACAATCGAATGTCTTTGTACATTTCCAATAAAACAGACTACATTTTTCGCGCACGTGCTGATGGGAGTACAAACATTCATCTTGCTTACAGCATAAAGAACCTTGCAAGGATGGAAGACTTTATCAGACACCACCAAAATACAAACAATCTAAACTTGCAAATAACACATATTCTCAAGAATAAACTTGCAAATAACACATACCAATTCAAAAATGAAAATCCCAATAATTAGTTGGTCTAAAATGGGGTCCTAGGGTCACATGACCATCCTTGCTTGTAATTTATCCATACCAATTTATAAGCAAAGAGAAACACAGAGATCCAGTCCTAAATAACAAGAAAAACTGAAACTTTCTTTCCATTGAGGGATTGTCAGAAAATTGGTAATAATACAAAATATAAAGAAACAGAAAGGATAAACTTTACCAAATTTTTATGTGATAGCTAAAACAGATTAATTGTGTAGAACTTTTCACGCACAACACACACACATACATGACTACCAATGATCATAAAAGGGGACAGTGGTGCCAACTCACAGGTGTATTTTAGGGATCAAACACATTGATCAAATTAAATCTGTAAATCACACAGCAAAACATAACAAATAACGTAAAATTTACCTGCCTCGATTCCAAGACTTTATTTACATTAATAAAAAAAAGAAAATCAGCCAAAAATAGGAATAAATTTAAAAGAGGAAAGATAACAAAAGTGGGAAATGAAGAAGGCAAAGAATAAAAAAGGCTTGCAAGAAAAGAAAAGTCACCAGTGAATGTGAATGTGAATGTTCCAGTATCTGAACTGAGGGTGAGCTTCGCAATTTCTTGCTTTGGTTTTAACTATTTATTTATTATTATTATTATAATATTATAGTGCTCAAAACTTCAAAGCTCTATGGGAGAAGCCTATAGACTGAGCCACTGAGGGCAGCTCCATTCCATAGCG
>JAPKLW010000690.1:188668-218341 GCA_026898455.1 Plectranthus barbatus
GTAGGGGTGTGCATAACCGACCGCCAACCGAAAAAACCGACCGAACCGTATTGTTTTGGGCGGTTCGGGTTGGGTGGTGTAATTTTCGGTTCGGTGCTCGGGTAAAAAATGTTCAACCGAATTATTATTCGGTCGGTGGTCGGTTTTGAAATTTTAAACCGCACAACCGTCCGAACCGACCGAACATATTAACACTACACATTTTCACCTTTTATTTCTCGAGCCCGGTACATTAAATTATTCACAAATCTCTTTCTCCCTCTTTTTTCTCACCGATCTCTCTCTCTTACTTTTTCTCTCACCCTCTCCACTTTCTCTTACTGCAGACAACTCATCTTCCTCCTCTCACAATTCTTTCTTCTATATTCTATTTCTCATTAGATCTGAAACTATCCACATGTCGTTGTTGTGCTGTCCTCTCCCTCCCTCCTTCTCGGCGCTCCTCAACTTCCCGTCGCCTGCGTGCCTTCCTCAACCTTCTGTCAATATCGTTGTTTCAACGGGATTTTTGGCAGTTGCTTTCATTTGCAGTTGTTGTAATTAAGGCATGGATTGCTATCTTGAATGAAATAAAAGTTCGATTCTTATTTTTTATTCCTAATTTTTACTTTTCGGTTAATCGGCAAAACCGACCGAAACCGACCGAATTTTTTGGTCGGATATCGGATCGGTGGCAGCTCCAATCGGTGCGGTGGTCGGGGGCCAGTGCGTCGGTTCGGTGGAGACTTCGGTTTTGGCTTGATCGGTCGGATTTTCACCGAACCGACCGTTTGCACAGCCCTAATCAATACCTGTCCGGTAGTTGTGTATATATATTACTCCTGGTATGAAAAATGAATATGAATTGATAACGTGTGATTTTTTAAAATATTTTATTCAATTATTTAAGAATAAATTAAATACTTAATGATTTTAATCATTATTTTTTATTTTAGGATTTTGATTATTAATTGATATTAATAATTTAGTTTTAATTAATAAAGTATTTATTTTTATATTAAAGAAAATATTGTTTTTTTATAATTATAAATTCTTTAATTTAATTTTTTTTCCCAATGTATTAGTAGTACACTATAAATGTAAAATATATGACTTGGAAGGTGATAAAATAATAAACTAATATGTTGATTAACATTCAATAAATACAACTATAACCTTTTAATTTACCTCCAATTTGGTTTTATATATATATATACATATATTGATATAGATTGTCAAATGTGAGAAGCTATTGAGATCATATGATGGTGTCATTAGCTTATTGCTTTTTTAAAAGAACGTGTATATAATTATAATTATCATCATGCAGGTGTAATGGTAAAAAGATTTTGCTTGTGTTAAGAAATTATAAATACAAGGTTCTTAGCAATATATGAGTGTGTGAATTTAAATTAATATATTACTATTAGAAAACAAAAACAAAAGAGAGAAATATTAAATGATGTATGTGCAACGTCGAGTGGAGATTAGACTCATCATTTGCTGTGTTGTGTTAATGCACAAGTTGGTGTCAATGGGGCAATGGGCAATGCAAATATTAAAAAATGATTGCAAATTTCACACCAAATAACAACTTCACCAATTCACCCAATAATATATCAACACCAACCAAACATTTTTCAGATCTTGTCCAGCTTATCAGCTTTCACAACTGGATTTGCCCTGGCTATGGCGTCCTGACCGGCCGACCGGTAGTCGAACTGGCATTCGTGTTTGTCCGAGTAGCGATGAACCGAGCAGAATAGGATCCCGCACCTACAACTGAATCCGGTCAACCCCACACGCTTGCGGCAGCTACTGCACCTATTTGGTCCCTTCTTCGCCTTTGGTTCCGACACTGCAGCAGCATCAGCATCAGGCATTCGTATAGGGGATTCAACTTTTAACTCAATGGGAGCAGCTTCCACATTCAATGCATGAGCAGGAAGAGTGTCCATGCGGTTGCTGCTGCTGCCATCCACCATGTTCTCAATGGACGCAGCAGCCAGCTTCGCCTGCCACTGTTTCAATACCACATCCTTATGGCACATGGAACACATATTCATGGTAATAGCCGTTCCAAAGAAGCCACAGTTGTTGATGCAAAGGATAGGCCCTTCTCGAGCTTCGCACCCTGTCTCCTTAGTTGACTCCATTTATCCAAAATCCTACCAATATCCACATACCAACCAACCACCATTTTAGCCTCATTTTCAAGCAACAACACACAGCCGTCAATGCTTAAAAAGAAACCACAACCACACTTCATCTTCAAGTTTTTCTAAAATACATAAATTGCTCAACAACTTCCCCACTGCAGCTTCCGAAACAAACCCAACATAACACACACAAAAAACTCAACCAGTTGCAATACATGTCCTTCATTATATATGAATCCCCATCTAATCCAAACATAACTCTAAGTCTCACCAAGTTCCTATACTCATCCTTCATGAAGATACAAGGTTCACATCGTATCATTCATAACTTATATTCGATCATCTATAAGAAAACATAAAAAAGGAGCATGGCGGGAATGCAATGATCATTTTCCCATTTTGTTGGAAGATGATGCAACCATCAAAATCTCCCACCAAACCATCACTTTCATCGTATCGTAACAAAGCCACAATTAATAGAAAGCAGAATCAACATCTACCCTCAACCTTAAAAGCTCCAACCAGATAATAAACCAATACAAATCCCAATAAGTCGATAAATTTTCGAATAAATCACTCTTTCACATAAACCATCGAGCAAGGGGAAAAAAAACATGAAACAAAAACAAAAATTAAAGGCACCTTCGAAATGATAAACAAAGAGGCGTAATGGAGATCTTAACTTGAAGAAGAAAAAACAACGAGGAATAATCTATATCATATTTTTTCCTGACCCACAAGAAAGGAACAAAAAAAGAAAATTGCGGAAGGAAAAAGATTCAATTTGGGCGAGAAAACCCTTGCGCAAACCAGTGAATTAAATAAATAAATAAAAAAAGAGAAATTGCTAGAAAAAAAACAGCAAACAAGGCGTAAATACCTTTGATGTAAAATAGGTTAAATTAAGAGATAAGTGGAGCAACTTGAGAGGAGAAGAGAGAAATAAAGGAGAGGGGATGAAAGCTCAATATGTAATTGTGATTTAATTTTGTTCCGTTAAATTGTATTGAATCTATATATATTTACTCTTATGGGTCGAAATAGGCCGAACCAACAAAACCTTCCGCCTAAACTTAGGTCCGGTCGAGCTTATCTTATAAATAAGTTAAATTTAAGTTAATTATAAAATATTTTTATTTAAATAGGTGCAGCCCGAATTCCAAAATAAATTTATCAAACTTAATAGGCTGACTTATTTAAATAATTATATATATTATATAATTAATTAAATATATTTATTATTCAATATTAAATAATTTATTTATCACCAAACAATATATTTATATAAAATACTATATAAACTTACTATTGAAGTTATATAATATTTTTTATAATTTTTTAAAAAAATAATTATAAATATAAAATAACTTTAAATAGGCACTTAATAAGTTAAAAATCAAGCTTTCTTAAATTAAAAATAGAGGTTTAGACCTAGGAAAAAGCTTATGATAGGCAACATGTTTGATTCGGGCATTTTCTAATTATAGCAAACCCAAACCTATTAAGCTAAAGTCTAACTTAGTGGCTCGATTTATTTTCACCTTTTGTATTGTTCTTAATAATAATAATAATCTTGTATTGAGAAAGAGAAAAAAGAATTAGAAACAGTGGGTGGAAATTACTCTTATTGACCTCACCAGACTTTGTTATTACCATTTTGTCATTTGGTTTTGATTGTATTGTAACTGACCCCTTTCACAGAAAACAAAAATAAAGAAATACGAATATAACGAATCCATAAATACCATATAGTAGAATATCATCATCTACGTATTATGTTTATATACTAATTTTACACGAGTCAATATTAATATTAAAAATTATAGTACTAAAATATAATTTATGAAAATTATATACATACATATAAATAAATTATTCAATTATTAATTATCCATCAATATTAATGAAATCAAATATATACCCACAATTTTTTAATGATTGTCTTAAATTTACATTTTAGCTTTCGTAGATATCAATAATATAAGTAATTAAAACTAAAAATGAGCTTAGTTAACACTGTTAGACAAAGGATGAACAATAAAGCCCGTAGGAATTTCGGCTGTCATTTCCAACAAACACAAAATCATAAATATAAATACAGAAATCCTCTTTTTAAAACTCCCAACTTAAATGTTAAAAGAAAATATTCCCTCCGTCTTGCATTATTAGTCTCATTTTGATCCGACATAATAATTAATATTTGTGAGCGTAGTAAAATTAATACTTTATTGATGTGGGAGAATTTTTTTTCCATTTTAGGAAATAAGACTAATCTAACCGGACAAATTAAAATGGAAAATGGGATTAATGAGGTGAGAGTATTATTCCTGTATTTTGTATTTTATAAAATAAAATTTAAACAAACCCCTTTGTTAATATCCAATTGCAGTTGCATACAGCCATCTATCCATATTCTAAGAAAAGTGAGTGAGAGAGAGACACAGGTTACAAATTACACCGGCAGCACCTTCGCTTCATGTTGATGGCGCCACTCTGGCTGCGGCTGTGGTTGATTTCTCTGCTTTCGAGAACTGAATCAAGATTTGCATCAGGATTGTCACCGTTGCTATACATATCCCTGAAAAACCGATGCCTTTCCACGACGACAACATTGAGGACCGCTGGAAAACTTTCAAAGCCCCCAATATCAGCACTATGCCCCAACCACAAACCACCTGCAAATGCAATTCCATCCAGCACACTCTTTCATTTCATGTTTATATTTACATTCACACTCCCATACACAAACACTAAAATTACCATAAGGGACTTCACTGGACGCCCAATGTCTTGCCGTCTTTCACCAAATGACCCCTCAGCTATATGTTTGTCCAGTAACTTATCCTGTTTAAGATATACTATATCACATTACTGAGTTGATCAACGCCGACAGATATCTTTTCTCCTTATGCGAATATTAAATGAGGAGCACCTTGGCTACGAAGGTATCTTTACACCATTGAGCAACTGCTTCATCTGTTTCCGGCAAATCCTTCATCAAGTGTCGCTTGAGGTGTACATGTACCTGATGATATATCATGTTAACACTAAACACTTTAGAGATATATGATGAGATATTTTCAAACACATGCATTTTCAGGTACACCAAAAGGAAGTACTCAGTTTATAAATCATTCATTCAAGTAGCAAGCTCCATATTCTGCAATCACTTCAAACACCAGTCTTGCACTGAATCAGTGTGAGGTTATTTTTTTCATTCACGCCAAAACAACTCAAGTAGAATCAAGTTGCACAATTTACATCTAAACCACATCATAATGCCACAACATTACCCAACTGCACACATCACAAAGTTTGGAGTGAGAAAATCTCACAGGCTTACCACAGAAGACTGTCCCTTAAAAAGTCTTAGCATGGTTGGTTGAGGAGATTCTTTGGGAATGGCAACAGTTACATCATATATGGCCGGAACAAATGAACGCATGTGACTTACTGCTGTTACAAATCCCTGAAAGACGGTAAACATGAACCAACGCTGAGCACATTAAATAGCAACCTTGAACAAACACATTGTAGCAGTGAAATAAAAAAAATCTGCATCTTTAAGTTGTGACTGCAAATGAAGCTTTTAAACTTAGAACGCTACACATTTCATACAAAAGATATCAATTGCTTAAAACAGTAATACTCAAATGAAGCAACATAAAAACCAACGTAAAGGGTACTGAATTTCTGAAAGAAGACACCAATACCAATACTTGTTTTACAATTTGTGGCATGATAGAGCTAACATTTTCTAGAAAGTACAGATTATCTTAACTCATGCGCTCATGTATAGAACATAACATGTTTTAAAAGAAGCTTATGGATTCATCTGAATTATCAATTTCACCAACTTTTTCCACACATGTCCAAGCTACCCATAATACAATTCTTTTTTTTAAAAGCATTGCCAAAAAGAGAAATTGCAAAGATGACCAAAACAGGCCTATATTTTCCATGAAACTCATTGTTTCATCAACAAATTAAAAGAGCCCAAGAACTTGTAAAAATGTAGAGTCTCACATTCAGGAAATTCATGTACTAACTGAAATCTTTGGAGATAAATTGCTTGAGACACGATTGCTAGGTAGTCAAAAACTTGATTGAAAGATCATCGATAAATCAGAAGATTTCAAATTTCTAAAGCTCTGAGAACTGAAAAAAGTAAATTGAAAAGACATAAGCTTTGAGCATTGCACGAAGAACAAAGTTAAGCATCGTTAAAGGAGGTCAAGTAGGAACCTTAGTTCGAGGAATCAGCACATTTCTTGGAACTGGTAGACCTGCTGAGGATGCATATTCTTGAGCAGCTAAAAGCTTTGCCTGGGTGAAGCGAGTTCCTTCAACAAAGAGTGCCAGCCAGAATGGCAGAGGGAAATCCCTTAGCCGTTGAAGTCCTGTCTGCAGCAAGTTTCAACTACAATAAATTAGATCATCGAGTAAGGTAGGCACAGAAGAGAAAGAAACAATGCACGCATAAGCAAAAGATAAAATGGCATGCCCGATCAAAACTCCTTCCAAGATACTGACCACACAGCAGTACCTTTAAGGTGCTCTCATCCTTTGCCCAGCTTCTTTCAAGAAAGAGATACTCAGAGAACCACATAGACCATCCTATGACCTGATCGGACAGAAAATAAATTGTATTCTTAAGTATGCCATGTTGCATGCTCCAGAGAAAATATACAATCAAAATAAGGAGCAATACAGATAAAGAAGATTGAATTAACAAATGAAGCAGGGAAGGCATTTTTAGTTTGGTCTGACCCGCCAAACTAATTAAGTGTCTTTTAAAGATAACGAAAGAGAAAACATAAATTTGAAAAAGGAATAGCACAAAGTCCTCTTTTTTTTTTTTTTTTTTTTTGCCATGACCTACATTTTACATACCTCAAATGTCAAATTTTAAATAAATAAATAAACTCAGTCTTCACTTCCTATCAGTGTCATTCAATAAGATTATTTAGCTAATTTGCATCGCCAATGCATTTATTAATGGATATTCTGCCATACTAGGGTCAGAAGAGAACAAAAACATATATGACAGGGTATAATTACTCAGTTTAGATATGTTTTCAGAGATCTAATTCACATGATTATTAAATTTAGTACTTAATACTAAAATTTTCTGGTAAGCCAATTGCAAATGTAGCAGCAAGAGAACAAAATACAGTATCCAATCCATACAACATAATCTTGAAAAGATAAACATTAAGTCCTTACGGGAAGGAGTTTTGATGATTTCTTCATAACAGCCAAAGTGCTACCGAGGCAACCTGAACGCTGTCACCGGATATTAAAAAGTCAGAAATTATAGATTCCTAATAAACATGAGACCAAAGAAACAGTTATAGTAAAGCATGACACGTAGCTATGTTCTGCAAACAATTGCTATCACGTAGCCAGTTCCTAAAGTATGTTTGATAAAAGTGTGAATATTTCCAAAAACCATGATCGTCCCAGAACTTTACATTTCTGATTCATGGTCAGAATAGATGAAAATATACAGAAATATTATCTCCTGCATTGCTAAATTATGATATACAGATATAGAGAAACAAGACATACTTCCCATAATGAATAGGAAGATGCAAATAATTATTGTTGTGCAATTCATTTAGAGAAAATAGGCACAGTTTCATGATGAATAGGAAGATGGCAAACCTGAGCTAAAACCCATCCAACAAGCCAATCAATGTCACTCCTGTGGTTACATATGACAAGTGCATGTTCTTTACCTGGAAAATATCAGCACTCACAAAATGAGTGACTTAAGGAACATCAAGGTCTCCAGACAAAATAAGTAAACTGGACTCCAGAGAGAAGTACGCAGGCTTACCCATAAATTTGAAGGTTTCAGAATCAGTGTACAATTCAATCTGCAACCATATTAGCAAAGAAAATGAGACAGACAGGTGGCTCAATTGAAAACGAACAGTTTAAATGATATATAAAAGCTTCTGATAGTAACACACAATCTTTATCATTATCCAATACAACACCAGGACCATTAATGCATCCCTCCATAAGCAAGCTAAAAACAAAATATTTTTAACTCTGAGGTTTATGTTGTATGCAGTAAGCAAAATCTGAAGGGCATGAAAAACCATCTAAAGAGCCAGAATTCAGAGTCATCATTGCTAGCATAATTTTAACTAAGATTTCAAGAACGACATTGAAAGCTTAATAAATGGCTCCCTAATAAGGCATTTTAATTGAAATAATTATGCAGGCACTCAACAAATTAGACCCTGAAGTGGTTGATCTGTTGTTATAGGCAATAACTGTATCATTGGTAGGACGCAATCCCAATATCAGTACTTGGTGGGTTTTTCATCAAGCAAGTACCCTTAAGGTCGCCTTACATCTTACAAGACTTTGCAATACATAATTTATGCACTTCCACAAGGGACAGTGAACCTATAGTGCATGTGACCAGCTAAAACGATTATCACTAACGGTTAAAAAAACCACTCTATGAAGGCTCACCTTGACACCGGCCCACCAATCGATCAACCACACAAGCTCAAGCCATAGAAGTTCCGCCACCTGCCTGTTAACCCTCCGGTAAGTATTCTTCGACAGAGGCCTTATTAGCACATAGCACAGTGCCTGCAAACACACACACAGAGAGACAGTCAATATAAAACACACTAGCATAAACAATATAATAAAAGCCAGTAGTGCAAACGAAGTGTACACAAAACAAAGAAGTATTAAAGTTAAACCAAAAAAAGGCACTCGCAAAACTACACGAATTCTAAAACCAACTTCAATTGGCCTATGAAAAGAATAAAAACAAAAGAAGCAACCCTAAAGCGATCACATTGAAACAGTTTCATACCTGAAGCAGATTAACGGCGAGGCCAGAAAAGAAGAAGAGAACACCGAGGGGCACAACAACAATCGCAGCAGGGATCGCCATAAACGAGGACGCGGCCTCGTATATAGAAAGTAATGATTTTGATTAGATGCGAGTTGAAGAAGGCTAGCAGAGGGGCGAACCGCCGCAGTAAATATAGGAGAGAAGTTGGGAGAAATTGGGTAGAGGTAGAGAGGAGCAGAGAAATTAATGAGAAACCAAACTACACTAAACTGTGATATGGAGTCACTGATCTCATAAACCCCATAACCATAAATGACTTCTGCATTGCTCTGCACTGCTTTTGTATTGTACCGTACAACATATGACAGCGTGCCAAGTTCTATTTTCAATATTTTCCTACTACTATTATTATTATTATAATTATAGGCATTTAATTAAATTAAATTAGATTTGATTAGATTAGATATTGGGTGCTAGATTTTGCATTTTCTCATTATTATTTGTTATTGTTGGTTTGACTTATTACCGTTTTAATAATAAAATAATTAAACAAAACACTACTATATTTCACAGCCTCTTCTTCAGTCTTCAGTAACCCTCTTTTCTCTCTCTCCGCCGCCATGAACCTCTCCTCCTCCACAGCCATTTCATCCGCCCCACGGACCTGCAACGGAGTCCTCTGTGGGAAGCTCGCCGGGTTCCAGCTCTCCCTTCCCACCTATAGGCAACCGAAGACGACTATTTGTTCCGCCTCCGCCGTCATTGAGCAAGGCATCAGTCAGTCGAGTCGGATTGGAGATCTGAGTCAAGTCTCCGGCGTTCTTGGATCCCAGTGGGGGGACGAAGGCAAAGGAAAGCTCGTCGATATTCTCGCTCAGCACTTCGACGTCGTCGCTCGTTGTCAGGTCTGCTTGCTTGCGTCTGTCAATGTGATATAGTCCCCTTCGTTTTTATGGTTGGCATTTTTAGTCTATCTTCAAATTTAGTGATTTCCTCCATGAAGTGGTATGGCCAAAATCTTTTGTTTTGATTGTTCCTTTGTTAATGAATTCGTTTATCTACAACCTTTCTTAGTGATTTTCACACTTTTGGCTATGAAACCGGAAAATTTTCCATACTCCGCGATTGATAGACTCTGTCGTAATATTGTAGCCAAGAAGTGTCTTTATATTTGTTTTTCCCCCTTTTAATATACACATGAAGTTTTGTAGATGGATTACTGCCAAAAAAAAAAAAAAATAAATAAAATATTATTGTTTATTCCTAATTGCCTTTGTGTTAGGTGAATGTAATTCATATACAACTTTTCTCACACGTGATATAACTGAAACTGCATGGCAATGAAAGGTTGTCGCGTTATTTTGAATGAAATATCATATGAAGTGTTTTGCGTTGCATGAGAAGAAGCTTGCGATTTTATTTTATTTTTTTCCTGCTCATTCTGAAACTTTAACTTCATGTATTGTTAGGGTGGAGCTAATGCTGGCCACACAATTTACAATTCAGAGGGCAAAAAATTTGCACTTCACCTAGTCCCCTCCGGCATCCTCAATGAAGAAACTGTCTGTGTAATCGGTAATGGTGTTGTGGTGCATCTGCCAGGATTCTTTAAGGAGGTTGAAGGGCTTGAGTCCAATGGAGTCTCTTGCAATGGAAGAATACTTGTATCTGACCGTGCTCACCTGTTATTTGATTTTCATCAAGTTGTGGATGGACTTAGGGAAGCTGAACTTGCTAAATCATTCATTGGCACTACCAGGAGAGGTATTGGCCCTTGCTACTCGAGTAAGGTCATTCGGAATGGTTTAAGAGTAAGTGACTTGAGGCATATGGATACTTTTCCTCAGAAGCTTGATGTTTTATTATCTGATGCTGCTTCGAGATTCAAAGGTTTTAACTATAGCCCTGAAATGCTCAGGGAAGAAGTTGAACAGTATAAGAGGTTTGCTGAGAGGTTGGAGCCCTTCATTACTGATACTGTGCATTACATGAATGATGCTATATCTCAGAAACAGAAGATTTTGGTTGAAGGTGGTCAGGCAACCATGCTAGATATTGATTTTGGGACTTACCCTTTCGTAACTTCCTCTAGCCCATCTGCGGGTGGAATCTGCACTGGTCTTGGTATTGCTCCTAGAGTCCTTGGTGATCTTATAGGCGTGGTAAGTAGGACAAGTTCTTCCCATTAGTATTGCTTCCGTTGCTTTACAGCTTATCTAACCTGTGTAATAAATGTTTTTCTTGTAAGAGCTTGTCAAAATTTGCTGGAAGTTATCTTTTTCTTCTCCAGAACTGCCAAATTGCATTCTTTGTTTTTTTGCTACAAATGCAGTAGTATTTTTATTTCTATCAACTTAATATAATGCAGGTCAAAGCATACACTACTCGAGTTGGTTCAGGTCCTTTCCCAACAGAACTATTGGATAAAGATGGAGATCTACTTAGGTTTGCCGGTCAGGAGTTTGGCACTACAACTGGTCGCCCTCGTCGTTGCGGATGGCTGGACATAGTTGCACTGAAATATTGTTGTCAGATAAATGGGTTTTCATCTCTGAACCTCACCAAGCTTGATGTATTGTCTGATCTACCAGAAATTCAGTTAGGTGTTGCTTACAAGCTAGCTGATGGTACGCCAATCCATTCATTCCCTGGAGACCTTCGTCTTCTGGAGCAGATCCAAGTAATCTCTATCCTCCATAATCATATTGGCTTTGACGACATTTTCTCCAAATATTAAATTTCTCAATAATATTCAATACGTTTGCTTGGTTTAATACTGATCCATCCCTCCGTGCACCAACTTCAACAATTGTCAAGCTGGGTTAGACATAAGTGGCCTGCCTCAATGCTGTAACACTGTTGCAGCCAGCGAGCGTTTGCTTAGAACTTGTGACATTGAATTCGTGAAGGACTTGTTTATGTCAAGCATATTACATCACGTTTTCCTTGTATTGCCTTGGTAATTTGCTTTTCTTTGCTATTTCTAGGTGGAATATGAGGTTATGCCCGGGTGGCAGAGTGACATTTCTTCCATCAGAGAGTATTCCAAGCTGCCAAAGGCTGCTCGCGACTATGTAGAAAGGATAGAACAGCATGTTGGTACACCCATTCACTACATTGGCATTGGACCAGGTCGTGATGCTCTCATATACAAATAAGGTTTCGTCCCTTGTGATGATTAAAAATTATGCCTCCTGATTGGGGGATGAATCTGATTTCTTCAATGAAAACTTGAACTCGATTCGCTGATTTCAAAGTCTGCCCTGACTTTTTTTTTTTGGAAAGTTAGTATGATGGTCCCATGGAATTTGTGATTAGATGGTGTTATTGCGTATTGTTTGGAGGGAATTTAAGGTTGAAGTTATGGCACAGATGGAACTCCCAGTTTTATACAAGACTGTGATATTCTTGGCATTTAGCACGCAATTTTGCTTGCCTTATTTTCTTCCCATCTATAAATGGATTGGATAATGGGATGTATGAATCTTCAGCCGATGGTTCTAGAACATTACATAGCTGGAGTATTTAATCTATAATTTACAACTCCTATTGCGTTTTAGTAATTATAGGCTATGGCTCTCTGTTTGTAGTGTATTCATTCAAGTTTGCATGCACAATTTAATCAAACACTTTAGTTATTTTCATTAATATTTTTAAAAGCGGGAAATTGCTTAAATCTATTCTTAATATTATAAAACAGGTAGACTCCTATTTTGTTTTTACCATCCATCACCCCACCCCCCACCAAAAAAAAAAAAAAAAAGAAAAGAAAAAAAAAGAACTCTAATCTCAAATAAGATTTTTCACAATCCCCAAATTCAAGAAAGCAATAATCATTGCATTGATCACCGTTTTCCTCCCCCACCCCAAAAAGTCACAAGAAATTTTTGAAATGTTTGATCACAGAAGGGCTCAGTCTTACAACAATAACATTTAGATATAAGCCCTTAAAACATCAGCTCTCTTAAAACTTTTTTTTTTTTTTTTATAATCTGAAATCATCAAATTTTCCCATTTCAATCGTGTTATTGACAAAGAAAGTTAGAAGCCATTTGAATAATTGAACGCAAAATCTCTCCCCTTTAGAAGCGGGAGTGAAACGTCGAAGAAATCTGAAATGCAATTTGAAGGATTGATATCTGTTTGAGCTGGTATAGTTTAATCCCCATATTCTTCACAAAAAAGATTATTTCTCTCTCTGCGCTGATGAATTGATATTAACCATCTTGTTTTTTTTTTATAAATATTTTCCAGACGCTGTTTGAATCCCAATGTGAATTCCCCATATTTGTAAGGTGTGTGTTTTTTTATTTTTGATTCTTTTGTATTGAGTGAATGGTGAATATTTATTTTTCCCTTGATCTGATGACGTGCATCGTCTTCAATTTTATATCAAACATTTTCAGATTTAGAGAGGTGAGCAGGATAGATGGGGGTTGAATTGATGGAGTTTGGGATATATATGAGGAATGGTGTGATTTCTACAATAAGATCAGTTTGGAGACATCCATTCCTTGTGTGTGCGATGTTTGGCGTTATCTACATGTCGAGATCATATCCTTACATGTTCTCACTGTTGGTTTCGGCCTCCCCCGTCCTAGTCTGCACAGCTTTATTGCTGGGTGCCCTATTGCTATCTGGGCAGCAAAACACACCGGAGAGTGAAAGAGAAAAGAGAGCGAGATATGAGGAGATTGCACGAAAGAATGGGATGTTGTATGATGCTAATTTAGATGAGCTAAATGATAGATGTTATGTGGAGAGATGTAGTAAGAGTGCGAGGGATGAGGTGGAGAAGGTAGGTGTGGATTCGGGTTTGTTAGTGGATAAGCTTGATGGTGATGGTGATGGTGATGATAATGCATTGTGTAAGGATGGGAATGAGTCGAAGAGTAGTGAGATATGGGGAGCAAGCAGGGAGTTAGATGGCACGATGCAGCAGCTTGGTGATGGAGCAGAGATGGTTGATCACTATGCCATTATCTCTAAGGTGATTGGTGAGCTTCTAGAGTCAGAGTCGGAGCATGAGAAATCAGAAGAGGATTGTTCTGATTCTGATTATGATTCTGGTGGGGAGAATGTGAATTCCTCTCCTAATGCGCAACGCCATAAGGATGATGAAGATGAAGAAGAAGAAGATGATGTTGCTGCTTCGGATTCAGGGTCTGAGAGGGCGGAGAGCTCGTCTCCAGATGCATCAATGGATGTCATGATGCCAATTCTTGATGAGCTTCATCCCCTTTTGGATGAAGACGCTGTACAGCCTGTTCAAATGTCACGCGTTGGATCCGATGCAGAGTTGAATGAGGAATCCCCGCGATCCAGTTCCAGCAGCATTGAGTCGGGTGAAGAAACTGAGGCTCACGGCGATGATGATGATGAGGTGACGAAGGAAGACGAGGCAAAGTCTGTAATTACATGGACAGAGGAGGATCAGAAGAATCTGATGGATGTTGGGAGTTCTGAGATTGAAAGGAATCAACGGCTGGAGAGGATTCTGAGGCGGCGAAAAAACATGAGTATGGTGCCGGAGATAAACTTGATGGAGTTTGAAAACTCAGATTTTCAGCTCAACATTGCTCCCATTTCCACAGCCAGAAGGAATCCATTTGATTTGCCAGATGATGCTAATTCACCTCCTGGCTCGGCTCCCTCCATTCTGTCACAGCGTAGGATGAATCCTTTTGATCTTCCCTATGACTCGAGCGAATGGGATCAACCATCACAACAACCATTCTTGAGAAGACGCGATAATTTCGTAGCTAGGCCATCGTTATTTGGTCCGAAAGGGCAGGAGAGGCAGCCTGCGAGGTTCAGGCCATTCTTCATTCAAGAACTGCTGACGTTTTCAGGGGAATCCAGTGGAGTGAGTTGTGGGGAAGGCGTAGAGCAGCAGGTAGGAATAGGATGTTCAGATGGTGTGTTAAACAGGGATCCTAATCAGCATTCAGAGCTTGATCAAATTGAGGGAGTAGAGGTAGATTATGATCAAGGGCAATCAAGTAAGATCATGGGTTTTAAGCTGAATGAGGAAGAAATAATGTGAGGTGGAGTCATCATCATGGAGCTAAGCTAACCATCCATGGCATCAATCAATCAATTCAGGAAAGAGACATGTTGTGGTTCCCTTTATTCATATTTTTTAATTAATTTCTTCTCTTTCCTCATATTTTGCTTTTGTGGATATAAATATTTATTGATTTGTCGCAATGCACATATACAGTCATTGCAATGCAATTTGACTAGGGGGTTGATCTTGATCCCCAGCGGAGGAAATTACCAAAAAGGGCTTCGACATCCTCCAAGGATCTCCCCCGAGTCTCCGGCAACAAGGTGAAGAAAAAAACCCATCCCAAAGCAGTAATCCCAGCATACATAAAGAAAGCCCCCCCAAAAGTAATAGCCTTGGCTAGGGACAAAAACGTCATCAACACCACCCCACTCGTCAGCCGATTCACCGCCACCCCCATGCTGCACCCCTGCGCCCTCAGCCGCAGCGGGAACACCTCCGAGCTATACACCCACGCGATCGGCCCCATCCCTACCGAGAAAAACGCCACGCTGCTCAGCGACATCGCCACGCACACCGCCACCGCCCACGTCATCTTCTCACCCCCGTTCCGATCGATCACCGTCAGCCCGCCGCCCAATACCAGCAGCGACGCCGTCAGCCCCCCGCAGCTGGTCAACAGCAGCACCCGCCGCCCCACTCTGTCCACCAGGAAAGTGGCGATGAGGATGAACACCGTCTTGCTCACTCCCACCGCGATGGTGGCGAGGAGCTTGTCGGAGTCGTTCCCGATGCCGGCCTTCTCGAAGATCCTAGGGCTGTACATGACGACGGCGTCGATGCCGCTGGCCTGCTGGAAGAGGTGGATGCCGAGGCCGGCGACGAGGATGTGACGGACGGCGGGGGTGGGGCGGAGGAGGAGCTCCTTCCAGACGCCAGATCCGCGGTTGCGTTTGGGGACGGACACAACGTCTTGGTGGCAGCTTTCGGGAATCCCGGCGGCCTTCTTGATGTCGGAGAGGCGCGACTGAGCTTCTTGGGGAGAGTCGGAGGTTCTGTCGAGGACCTTCTTGGCGTCGGCGAGGCGGCCCTGCAAGACTAGCCAGCGCGGGGATTCCGGCATGGCGAGAACGCCGATGAGGAGTAAGAGGGATGGGACGGCGCCGATTCCGAGCATTAACCGCCACCCCAATTTTAGCGGGAAATTTGAGAAGGCATAGTTGGAAACATATCCCAGTAGTACCCCTGCAGATTGATTCAAATAATATCAAGTGGGACTAATTATTCATAATTCTCTACATAAATAATCTACATTCATAATTCTCTACATAAATAATTATTTTGATATGTTATTTATCAATTATTTAATTTCAAGTGAATTTCAAATTAATCCGTTAATAATTAAAAATTGTTTAAGTTGAGATATCAATTAATATATGTTATTTTACAAATGATCTAAAATAGATACTATTTTTTATAATTTGCAAAGCTTTATTTTTTATTTTTTATTTTTATTATATATATATAATATTATAAGAAAAATATACAATAAATAGTGAAAAAAATATAACAAATTATATTTGTCACGTTCTCTTTAAAATATTATATCTTACTAATTTATTATATTTACAGTTTCATTAAATAATACAAATATAATATTTTTTAAGGAATAATTTAACTAAAATCATAAATTTTCTATTTGATATATTTCATAGTTTGATATAATATTGAAATAATTTATATTACAATATATTAAATATAATATTGATGAATAAAAATTAAATATATTTACAAAGAATTGCTAAAAAATAATACAAGAATAATTCTAAAAACAATACAAATATAATTTTTGTTATGTTAATTTTGCAAAACAAACTCGTATTTTATTAACTTTGTGTAACTTGATTTGGTGTTTATCAAATTTATATATAGTTAGATATATACTTCCTCCGTCCCATTTATTTGGTCCAGTTTTAACTTGTACGAATGTCAAAATTCATTTATGAATACATTAAATATTTGAACAAATCTACTAAATTACTCTTATTTAGCATTAACTATTAATAATAACTCTATTAATTATGTTCAATTTATAAGGGTAAATTTGTAAACACATGCAAAAAAACAATACTAAATTTAGATAATGGACCATATAAATGAGACACCCCAAAAAAGAAACATGGACCAAATAATTGGGACGGATGAAGTAATATAAAAGAATTGCATTATAACTATACTAATACACATACTATTTCATATATATATATATATATATATATATATATATATGTTTATAATGCTATAATTATATAAATAAGATATTAAAATGTAAGAACGCATGAGTGTAAATCTAGTTAAATAATAAGTATAATATTATAATAGTATACTTTATTTAAAAAGAAATATAAATAAATAAAATAGGAAGGCAATCAAATTACGGCATTGAATCCAAATTGGTATTGGTCCACCAGACCAGTAGTCCAAGCACCCCAACTAACTTTCTTTTCTTATCACAACATTTCATTTTTTTCTTCCTTTTTTAGCATACTATACATTTTGGCCACAACTCTCATCACATCACAACCTTACCTTTTTAATTTCTGTTTTATTAATTAAATATTAAAAATATGTCGACTTTTCTTACCGAAATTGATAAAAACCTCGGGGAAAGAAGAGAGGAAACCCCGGGTGGAGGCGGGGGCCACCTCGGTGGCGTAGACGGGGGCGATCATGAGGGCATAGCCCATGCCGACGCCGGCGACGAAGCGGCCCACCATGAGGAAGGCGTAGTTGGTGGCCAGCCCCATAAGGATAGCTCCCACAAAGAAGATAACGGCGGCCAACACAGTGGTGTAGCGGCGGCCTATCATATCGGAGGTGCGGCCAGCGACGGCGGCGCCGAAGAGGGAGTAGATGTTGATGGTGCCTACTAGGACCTCTACTTGGACGTCGGAGATCCCCATGTCCCTCTTGATGTAGATGTTAGCTCCACTCATCACTCCACTGTCTGCAAATATAAATCCATATATATATATATGAATTTGAATGTGAAGAGTTGAGTTGAGAGTTGGGTTATTAGTTATTACCATATCCAAGCAAGACAGAAGTCATGGAGGCCAAGATAGAGATGGCAATAGCATACTTGTTCCTCTTGGGAGCTGCTGCTTCCACCTCATCCAACCGCCTCTCTTCTTCTCCTTTCCTCTGCTCCCCCATTTTTTCTCTCACCAGGTAACTAGTGGATCTGTCAGTTCTTCGTTTATCTTTTTGTTTATATATATATATATTGCGATTTGATTAATTTAAGTACCTAATTAACATCTCAATTAGGAAAATAATCATTCCGCTTTATATAAATATTCAACATTACTTTCTCATTGTGGGATCGACTATTCAACTCTCATTCTTTATTTTCTTGCTGTTTATATTAAGAATTTATTACGATTAATGTGCGCCACGTATCTGTTTTTTTGTAATCTAATTCTAAACTACTACCGCAAGTTTAATTTGTTGTTTCGAATTAATATAATTTGATATTTATGAAGATAATTGATATTGAATAATATTAAATATATTTTGAATAAGGAAACAATATACTGGTGTTTTTAAGCATTATTATTTCAGCTATAATCTAGATTTCTATGATAAAAATAATGCATATATAAATCTTTAATTTAATCAAATATATTAAAACAGGGCTAATTATTTCCTAAACTGAAAAGTCATTTTAAGGTTGCGTAATCTTAAACTCTCTCAAGACTTTCAATTTTGTTAATTTGTGTACGTAATAATATTGTAATTAATTAATTCCCATGATCTTGTACACTGCTTCACATTGTGAATTGATTTTACACTACTCCCTAACCTTTCTTCCCGCTATTATGCATGAATTATGTCATCAAAATAATTGATAATTAAGGAAAGATTATAAAATCCATTTATACTGGTTGAATGTATCCTCATAAAATTCCTTAATCCTTTTCCTAATTGATTTTATGATCTTAGATTTCATTAAATCAAATCTTTTAATTAAATAAATAAATATGCATTAACGATTTATGTTTATGATCATGTTGCATTTCTTCATGTTTCACAACTTATAGCAATTCTTCATCATATCCAGACTCTTAATTTAATTTTGAAACTTGTTATTATTAATAATAAAATAATTGATTCATTTCTTTAACTAATACTTTCAATTAATATGGTTGATATTTATGAGTTGATAATTATAGTTACATCAATTAATAAAATCTTATAATTATCTTTTCTCGATTGATATTTTGAATTTATTAAATTCATTTTTTAATTAATATATGTTCAATATATTTATAAATTTATTAATACAATCTATCTATATCCATATAATATATGAAATGAAAATAGTGTTTTCATAACTGTTACCGCCTAATTATTTCCTATTTAATAAATTATTGTTTTTTATTTTTTTTAATTGTTTATTTATTTTGTTTGTTAAAATTTAGTAACAATTATAAACATGGTTCCATTTTTTTAGCAAAACATATCTTGAACCAATTGAAACACATGTAATATATTCTCGCTCAATTTTATTTGTTAAATTTTAGTAACAGTACATCCATTTTTTAAGTGTATCATTTTTTGAATCCGTTAAAACAATATAATCTTATATTTATAAATAAAAAACCTATTTAAATCATGTAATGGGAATAAAGTTTATATTTCATATTTTAATGTTAGGTTTGTTTGCTAAATTTTACTAATATTTATTAGCATGGGTCCATTATTTTAATAATTATATTTTTAATATATTTATAAACCAGAAAACAACCTATTTAAATTGTATAATCTATCTATCTATACTTTTATTATTATTATTATTATTATTATTATTATTATTATTATTATTATTTTATAATATAGATGTACTATATACAATAATATAGATATAAAAAAATTATATTCGACATTTTTTTCTTAAAATATTATATTATGCTTACTATTATTTAAATAATAAAAATATAATATATTTTATGGGATAATATTTAAATCATATTCTATCAACTTTGTGTTTGATATAATGTTTTTTTTATTCAATTTATATATATAGTTTGAATATAATATAGAAAATAATGTATAATATATTTTATTAAATATAATATTCATGAATAAAAATAATATTTAAAAAAATTGCTACAAATGTCAAGATATATAGAGTTGTTAATATATTTTTATATTATAAAATAAGATATCATATATTTGATTTGCGCATCGTGCATGGGTATAAATCTAGTACTATATGAAAAGAAAATAGTTCAACTTATTTACCACTATGCCATTTCCCACCAAAACTTATCACATAAAGATTAATATTATTTTTTTATTTACTTATATTCATCAACCTATCTAAATTTTATCTCACTATTAATAAACTATTTCACACTATCTTTAGATTAGTAACTTATATTTGTAATTTTTATTCCAAATTTTAATTATTTATCAAATTTACATTATTTAAAAAAAATAATTTTAAAACTAATTTTTTTCCACCTAAAAATGATATTATTCAAAATTTTGAAAATTTATATAATATATTAAATGAAGATAGTCAAGAATAAATGTTCCCTCAAAATCTTTTTCATGTTAATTTTATATTATATTTTAGACATGCAATAACCAACAATAAAAATATGAAAGAAATTATATTTATCATTTTTTTCTTTAAAACATCTCATTTCAACAATTCATTATATTTATTATTTTTATATAATAATCGATAAAACTTTAAATATGTAAATTTGAAGAATATGCATAAATTTAAAAGAGACATTTTAATTTTTTAGAAGACTTTAGTTAACCATAACCACTAAATAAATTGACAATTTATTATTTGGCAATATCTTTTTCACTCAATTTGAATTATAGTTTGATAATGCTTCTTTATATATCCATGTCATCAGCTACAATATTTTTATTTATAAGAATGTGTATATTTTCTTTCAGTTACACACTTGAATTTATTACTCCATATTTAAAATTATTAAAACTTCTTATGAATCCAATTCTTTTGAAGAAAATTAAATGATTTGTCTTAATTATATTTGTGAGGTGACAAAAGATTACATACTGCAAACTTATAAAAAATTATATTTACTTAATTTTTTATTAAATATAAATTAGATGTCTAAGTAAAACATGAGTTTATATTTAGAATTACTTAAAATTTTAAATGTGCTTTTAATTTGAGACCTAAGTGATTAAAGTATTTCGTCTGTTTCCAATTAATTATTAAATCGATACACAATTAAATTAAAATATTTGAATAAATTAAAATTTAAATAAATAAAATTATTAAAAAATAATATTATAAATAAATAATATTTTATCGTGCAACGCACGGGTGCAAATCTAGTACCTTAATATAATTTAAATAATTATCATTCGTGTGATAATTTACATTAATTAAACACACAAATCTTACATATCCTCGTATAAGCTCGAATCATTAACCTTTTTTTATCATAGCTTGAGTACTTTCACCAGTGCACATTTTTCTTTTTCTTTTTTTAAAACTGAATTAGTATATATATATATATATATATAACAATAAATGTGGAAAAAAGATAAATAAAATTGAGAAATATATAAGACTTTTCTTCGAGTCTGGTGTAGTTTGTCCACCAAAACATGGGGCTGAAAATGAAGCACCCTATTCTTATGGATAAACCATTCGTTCAGTTATCTCAAAAACAGAACACAAACAATGCTACTGTATGCGGCAAATCCCACCAGATGGTCGATGAAATGCCCCACAGACTGCCATGTCCACAGCAAACTCAAAGCGCCTAATATTAGCAATCACACAAGAGCCGTAGTGAGCGGCGTCGCCACCGCACTACTGGTATTGAGTAGTACTGCAGGTGCCGTGCCGGAGCCGGAGACGCTGTCCAACATACCGCAGACGCTGTCGAGCGTTTGCAGTGCTGATGAAAAAGATTGCAAGAAGAGATATAAAATCCAGAGGCCCAAGTCGAAGAAAGCGGAGGCATGCACAAGTAAATGCAGCAGCACCTGCATGCAGGGCGGCTTCGGCTCCCCCGGCGAAGGCCCTTTCAACACCCTAAGGTCGAGTACTAATTCAAACTTGTGTATGTGTCTGCCATTGCAATTCAGTAAATTAATATGATCGTCGTTTCCTTCAATTTATACAGTCCACTGGTTGTTTTCAAAGATGGTTTTAGAAGTCGAAAATATTGGTAACTTCTCTCTCTCTCTCTCTCTCTCTCTCTTTGATTATATATATAACAAGATCGCATTCATGATGAATTATATATGGTTTTGTGGCAGTTTGTCAGAATGCTCTGATATCTGTAACTTGATTGCGGACAGAGATGGTGATGATGGACGCTGATTCATTCTTCTTTTTCTTCTTCTTTTTTTTTTTTCTAATTTATAATATCTAAAGTGAAGCATTTGCATCCCAAGCATAGATTAGATTAATTATAGATTCATGGCATTGTAAATCTATTACTACAATACAATTTTTTTATTGATATTTTTTCTCTGCCTATGAATATTAGTTTTCCTAGAAGAAGCAAATAAGTAGAGTAGTCGAGTTAATTAATATAATTCTCAAATTATCTGCTATGGGATGCGCAGTTAAAACCTTTGCTTCTCAACTTGCAATTCATCTCCCTCATTGATGGTTCCTCTGTTGCACAGCTGGCCACCGTTACTTCCCTAAATGGTCGTTCCAGCCCCAACCCCGACTTTTTTAAATGGAACTCTCGCGATCAACTTCTTCGCCTTTTCTTGGTATTTACTCTTACCGAAGAACCAATGACAGTTGTCGTTGGGTGCAAAATTGCTCGTACTGTGTGGCTTGCTCTCGAACGGGCATACAATCACACTTCGAAAGCTCGCGAGATCAGCCTCAAAAATTATCTTTTGAATATCAAACGCGACAGTCTCTCCGTCGTTGAGTATGGTCGTCATTTTAAATCTATTAGTGATCAACTCGCAGATATTGGTCGTCCTGTCGATGTGGTCGATGAATCTCATTGGTTCACGAGGTCTTGGCCCGGATTTTGCAAATCTCACAACAGCTCAGGTTGCTCGGGATACCCTGCAAATTTTCCTACCTTACTGGCTAATCAATGCTAAAATTGTATATTAATTATGGCAAAAACTTGCGTTATGCAGGCCTTAGCGGTTTAGGCGGGTTTTATCCTACCCAATTGGGTTGACCCATTCCAAACAGGGTTTATTAACCCCAATTAGGGCATATTATATGGGTTTGGGTTAGGGTTAATGGATAAAACTCGCCTAAATCGTTTAGGCCTGCTTAACCCAAGACCTTCCCATTAATTATAGGAGAGGGAATTAAATTTATAAAATCATAAGGTTGTTGAACCTATAGGGAAAAGTATATCGAAACTATCATGTACTGATGAATTGTCGGGAGCACCCTTCACCAATGGAGACCTATCCCGTCCACTTCGTCGCGTAATAGTACCCAGGGTAAAAGGGAATGAGCCTAAACATGTAGTGCCATTCCTAAATGATGGGAAGACCAAATTCGTTGTCCATAAAGATAAGAAAGGTACCCACCATATGACACCAACTGATGGGGAACAGATTAAAAGGAGAAAGATCATAAGAATTGAGGACATCGCAAAAGAAGGGATGAATGAGAAAATCAACTCCCTTCTCGATGATTGGAAGGTAGAAAGCTATGAACCCGGGAGAAAGACCATAGCATCTCTGCTCCTGCCGGGCAATAAGGAATCTAGGAGTAACCCCGTCCACCTTCACTTTGAAACTTTCGCTCCAGGGCTCCCGATGTATCCTCATGAGAAACTCGGAACTTCTGCACTTTGGGCACTCGTATTGTGGCAAGCATACAGGAACACAAACTATTCGACCTTGGGACCTCCTTATCATTCGATCCCAAACCCGAAGGGGCTGCTATTGGGTTCAAATATGATTGGGTTGAAGTAGGCCAAGCCCGAGCCCAGTATGAGCGAGGATGGCCCAAGAAGATGCACTCAAACGGGCTTTGTGACCATCAAGTAACGACTTCAGCCAGGACCAGGCTAGACCACAATTTAAGAAGACGTGCCTAAAAGAGCCACACGACCTTTGGACAATGACCTTAGGTGATTCTCAAAGGGAAACGACCCACTAGCGATTATCCTATTGGAGACCTCCATGACTTAATCACTATCCGAAGGGATCATGACTTACTTGGAAGATCGAGGGGATAAGTATCAGGCCACACCTATATCAGAAGATCGTTGGAAACCCTAGCCGAACCACCTCCGAAGAAGTAGGAACTACACCTGAATTCCCAACATAACCTACTTGGGAGAGGTCGAGTGGATAAAGATCAGACTGCGTATGAATCGGAGGACCGTCCGGGAACCGTAGCCTACCAACCTCCGCAAAAGACCCAACCGCCAACCTCTAGCCACGACGTCCGAGAAAATTGGAACCGTGCCCTGAATTCTCTAGGGTTGTAATGACTCTTTCTTGAACTATAAAAGAGGAGACGGTAAGTTATTTTTAGCACACAAATTTTTCATCTATTACACTTGTATTATGCTAAATATCAATATTCATGCTTCAATCTTCATAATAAAATTGCATTATTTCATTGTTCTTTAGCTATTTTCTTCTTATTTCTTACAAGTTTGAAGTTTCAAGAGTCTCTATTTCATCACAAATCGAACCTCAATGATTATTATGAAATATAATTCTCGCATATCGCTCAACTGATATACTAGTATCATATAATGAATGGATCTTCTTGATCAATTTATTCAATTTTGATGCAAGAATCCATTAATAGACCGTATCTTCTAAAAAATGAAGCCCATTACAATTACATTATACTTGGTTGATTTGCAAGTGACATAAATTTATAAAATACGAATCGGAATCTCACATGTAATTTTGCAGTGATTGTAATTTTTTTTTAAGAAATTTTTTTTTAAAACAAGTTGTTGGAAAATGAAGAGACTTGGTTAAAAGATAACATATTCCCATTTCGAACAAATGAAATGCAAGCCTCAACTTGATACCTATCATTATGATAGTATCAACTAAAATACATATTCATTCCTCTCCTCCATTCCATATTCAAATCACACAGCTAGCTTCTATCCTCACATCACCTTCACATATCACTATCATTCTTCCATTAATACTTACTTTTTAAATACAGATGCAGAACAACACTTGCATGTATCTTCACATATACATATATATATATATATGAATGATATGATATGAACCACAAATTTAGTGGACCTCACTTAATAATTCAGACAGACTGTCTAGTCATGCTTAGATTTGATGCAAAGCTACGGTGGTCCAAATTTGCTATGCTATATACATTCATCACACCCATGTGCTGCATGAGATACTGGATGGTTTGTCAACACACTACATAACATGCAGCTGTCCACACGCTTATTACTTCCATTTTCAAGAATCAATTATCTACTCTCAAATTAATCTCACCTATTAAAAAAGAAGCATGATGAACCGACAGCCAAATTACCTGCGCCATAAAAGATGGCCTAAGCTAAACAAGTCTCAATTTGCATTCAAAATCTAAGCAGACGTATAGGAAGAACTTGCACCATTTCATTCCATCATAAAATCCCAACTGAGGGGAAATTATAAATTTTCCATGTTACACCTCTGTATGAATCATGTCGACCCATGGGAAGTTAAATAGATTGTAAAGCTACTACTGCATCGTGTTAACTTATCTACCCTTATAACGTAGGGGATCAAGATCAACTTCTATTTATAATAAATGGAATATATAAGGAGAAGAATTATCTTTAGGTGAATGTTTGATGTTAGCTTGGCATTCTGCAACCGCTAGTACCATTCATGGACGGCTCTGCCGCCTGAAAACTCAGACCCCTTGTCCGGCCAGGGGCTCCACCTTTGATCGAGGATAAATCCAACACAAACCTACCAAGATTAAAGCTCAGAGCTGTCAAATTTCAATAATATTCCAATGATCATAATCATGTTACTAATTAGTGTCACGTCACATACATTTTGCCAGCTGACTTCTCTTGTTTTTCACTGGTGCAGTGTATCAAGATCTTCTTATCAATTTTTGAAATGGTGTGTTCCAGAGGTACGTGAACGATTCCTGAATCTGAGTTCGTAAAGAGTGCAATAATCTCAGTTTTACGAGACAGAAGGCTTCGTATGAAGGGTTCAAACACTAACCTGATGAAGTAGGGGGCTTGGCACCATCACAAAGGCCTAAAAGTTTCTGCAAGATGAATGAGATGTGATATTTAGAAATATGAACATTTGGATTAAAAAAAAATATATAAGAATGGAAGATTCAATCACTTTAAGATTCTGGTAACACGTCTGCAGGTCATCATTGATCAAGGTATGATCGAAGAGACCAGGCGAGGTACCCTGCTCGATCTCCGCCTTAGCATTTCTCAGTCGTTTTTGGATCTGTTCTTCAGTCTCAGTCCCCCTGTTATCGAAAATACAAACTTCTGTCAATAACAACTTATGCAACGCAATGAGACTCGATACATTATAGAAAGGACATCCCACCTTGCACGAAGGCGTTTCTCGAGCTCCTCGAATGAAGGAGGACAGATAAAGATGAATATGGCCTCAAGAGAACTAGCCCTCACAGACCTAGCCCCTTGAACATCAATGTCAAGAATGCACCTCTACAGCAAGTTCACAAAATCAAGAATCATGATATTTTCAAACCAATTGCTTACATACACACCATTAGAACAGACAGATGATACCTTTCCTTGGTCAGTAACCGCCTCAACAGCCTCTACGCTGGTTCCATACAGGTTTCCATGAACAGCTGCAAACTCTAGGAACTTCCCATCCTGTATATCTTTCTCCATCACACCGCGGTCGGTGAAATGGTAGTGAACGCCGTTCCGCTCATTGCTCCTGGGAGCTCGGGTGGTGTGGCTGACTGAAAACCCAAACATAGATGGGAAGTCCTCCATCAGTTTGGCAATCAGGGTGCCTTTTCCAACCCCTGAAGGACCACTGATAACAACGGGTATCTTAGCTTCGCCTACCACACCTTTACTCCAAGCAACCACTTCAGTCCCTACTCTAACTCTCTGTTCTCTAACAAACGCAGTATTGACCTAAGAAAACCCAATAAAGATGCATGAAATACTTAGAAACACAAACTCCAATAATGCTATAACAATGCTTAATAAGAAACACAAACCTCAAGAAACCAGAAGCAATCATCAGATGTGGAGTTACCCTTGATAACCAAAATCCGATCATCATCCAATACTATAGCTGAGTGGCCCTTTGATAGCTTAGGTTTGGTCCCAAACACTGTGGGAATCACCCTATGACAAAATACAAACTGAGTTTGGAAAAAAAAAAAACATTAGGAGGGCAAGGCAGAGCTCAAGAGATCCTTACCATTCACCGGTGGATTTCTCAAAAATCCGAACTCCAATCCAGTAATCAGAGGCATTCCCCATTGCACCAATAAAATACTGAATTCAAATACAAGAAAAAGGTACAAGATTCATCCATATCAAAGCCTTCAGCATAGTATTCATTGAATATATTGAATCATCATACTGTTCTATTGCAGCCCACATCGATGGCTGTTTCGTTGCCCTTGGATGTAAAGAGAAGCCCATTTGAAAAATCTCCTTGGAAATCATCAGCAATGAAAGCTGGAGCTTCCCCCTGATCATAACTCATGATTAAGCTACCATCTCCATTCCTCAAAAACACTTGGAGAAATCCAAATATTTTTTTCCAATAATATTTAACGGGAATAGATCGGAAATATGAGCTCTCACCATCGATAGAGCCGATCCAACCAATCGAGAAATAATCTGTTAAAAATGAAAACGTAACGAGACATGAGATCCAAATTTACATCTGATGCTCGCATTGCTCAACAAGCTCACACCAAAAAAGCATAGAATCAATTGCGCGACCGCACACACACGCACCCAATTGATCTATCTTTTTTTCTCAAAAAAAAAATAAAATATATATATATATATATATTGATCTATCTTTTAAATAAAGAAAAAAAATGAAAATAATCAAATCAAATCAACGCCTAAAAGAGAAAGTCGAGGGTCGCGACTGGCGCCACACAATTTGAATTTTTTTCAATTAAAAAAAAACAAAAACTTATCATCACATTCAGCTGCTTCCTACAAAATAACTGAATCACATAAGCTTATAAATTACAGAAAACCAAGTACTTGAAAAAACCCAAAAAAAAAAAAAAAATTAGCGCACCTCAAACTACTAATTAATAACTAATCAATAGCAAATTACGCAAATACAATGGAGCTCCAAAGCCTTCGCTTTTTTGCTTTGCTATTCTTTTTATTTTCTCGCTTGTATTTTTTTCTTTTTTCCGTTTCATTCTCTCACCTTGGATGGAAACTGGATTTATTGGCGTCGCGACAAAAAGGGTGAATCCAACTCCAAGACAGAATTTTGAAGGTTGGGGAAACTTAGGATGGAGAAAGTGGAAGAGTTTAAAGAAGTTGGAAGAAACTTTGGGAGGGAGACGCGCTCCATTTTAGAAAGAATGAATGGGTAATATATAATATAATAATTATTAATAACTGGGCTGTCAGAGAGGTGGATTTCCGGTCGCATTCACTTCACAATACTGCAATTTGAGGGCCATCTCATCTCTCTTTCTCTTTCTAGATTTCCTTCCATTCTTTTTCTACCTTCTTTTTTATTATTATTATTAGTATTATTATATTATTATTCTTTTTTTTTTCCCCTCGACAAGTTGGGGAAGAAAGAAACGACGATTACTTCGAAATTTGACTGGGTATTAGTATAAACTGGACTTTTTAGTTTAGACAAAAACTTGCGTTAGGCAGGCCTAAACGATTTAGGCGGGTTTTATTCTACCCAAATGGGTTCACCCATCCCAAATAGGGTATATTATATGGGTTTGGGATTGGGTTAATGGATAAAACCCGCTTAAAGCTTGGGTTAATGGATAAAACCGGCCTAAATCATTTAGGCCTGCCTAACCCAAGATCTTTCCTTTAGTTTATTATTTTAAAAGTAATTAAATTTACCATCATTTAGAATTGGTTTATTATTATCGTGCATATGATCAAAATCGTGAGACAAACTAAAATATTAAATATTCTCCCACCTATAATTTTAAGAGACGAAATCTGAAATAGCAAAATTTAAAAAGCAAAATCAATGTATAGCAAGTCTTATGAAAAACTCCACAAAATAGCAAAAGTGAGATTTTTTAGGTTAAAATGTTTTAATCACAACATGACTTCTCTTGATTTGTGTGAAATGTGTAACGACTTCATTGTTTATAATTTTTTGGACACAACTCATTTTTTTTATTTATTTTCAGATATGTGTAAATAATTAAATATAATATTTTTTGTTCAATATTTAAAATTCGGCTGGAAATGCACATCCAGTTAGAACTCGAATAAATCTGGCTGGAAGTCGGGTTTAAATATATTAAATTATATTCTGTAAAATAGAAAAAAAATATATTTAATAAATCCTTGGACTAATAATTCGAATGGAAGTCATATGAAATGAGGCTGGAAATACGTCAAGCAGCTGGAAATCCAATTAAATTCCGGATGGAAGTCAGAATTAAAATATATTAAATCCAGAAATAATTCAAATAATCTTTTTTT
>JAPKLW010000690.1:218566-242337 GCA_026898455.1 Plectranthus barbatus
TGAAATTGGGCTGGAAGTCGAACAATCCAGCTGGATGTCGGCTAATTGAGCTGGAACTCGAAAAATCCGGATGGAAGTCGGAATTAAAATATTTTAAATCCACATTTTTTTCGAATAATAAAGGCTGGAAATTCGGCTGGAAGTTCAACAATCCAGCTGGAATTCGGTCAATTTAGATGGAAGTAGGGCAATATAGCTGGAACTCGGGTTTTGTTTAGTTCCATCCCTTTTCATTCTAACCTAAAAATTAGGCGTGAATTACTCGACAATAGACGGCAGTATCTGGAATTCAATCGCACGACTGTTCGAACCACCACCCATCGTCCCCCTTCAATATTATTTCCGGCGACTGCACACCCACCACCGGCGAAAATGTCGACTGCACTGGTATGCTTTTTTTTTTTTTTTGGCAGATTATATTCACTGTTTTATAATAAGAAAACCGATCTGTTTTTTGGATTTTGATTTGATTATATGATATCTGTTAGTTTTTGGATTGAATTGCTTTGTTTATGTTAGTTATATAATGCATAGTTGTGAATGAATTGTTATCGATTTTGTCCTGTTTTCACCGTGCATTTGATATTGAGTTTTGTGGTTTTGATGTTAGAACCGTGCATGTATGTGATAAGATTTTAATTTTTTTTTTTTTGGTTTTGATATGCAGCAGGGTGAATATATTTGATATGAAGTCCATGGAAGTAAACCTAAGACTAATGGACTCTCTTCTTCTTTATCATTAATTGAACTATTTAGTCATGAGATTAAATCCAATAATCCTGAGTTGTTAAGGTTTAGAGTTTGTGGACATGATCTCATGTTTTCACAAAGAGAATTCGCCCTTATTTTCGGTTTGAATTTTGGAACAGCCCTAATCGATCCTACTGCACGCCATAAGTTAGAATCTAGTACTGTATTCCGAGTCTTTTGTGGAGGTGAAATCCTAAGTAGTAAACAACTTTTGGATAGGTTTGAACAGAAAAGGGTTGATTCTACACATAGGTTATTGTACCTCAGGGTAGCTAATATATTAGCATTTTGGTTTTTTGTACTTGGGTATACTGAAAAACGTAAAATAGAGAAGTGGTTGTATGTTTTAAGTGAGGATCTTGCTGCATGGAACCAATTTCCATGGGGTACATACGCATACAAAGCACTCCTTTATTATAGAACTCATATACCCAATACTCGGAATCAACTTGAGGGAAAAGCCCTTCATCTTCCTGGTCTATTTTGGGTACTACAGAAAATGTCAACATTTGTTATCTTGATCTTTGTCATTAGTATTTGTTGAAATAATCTAATTTTTGGATAATGTTGTCAGGTTTGGGCCTATGAGGTCATTCCTCAGTTGGGGCAGGCTTGTTCCCGGCTAGTTAATCCAAATGTTGTGCCACGTATGTTGAAGTGGCGGTTCAGAAGATCCACTATAAAAGATTGGTTAGATTTTTTCTCCCAACAGGTAATATTATCCTATGTGTTTAAATTTGTTATATATTTGTTTTACATTGAAATTGATTATATTATCCTATGTGTTTAAAAATTGCAGCTTCATGTGGTAACTGCCCTACCTCCTTCGCCATTGGAGATGAGTAGCCATTATTGGCGATCGGCACAAGGACAGGATAGGATGGGTGTGAAATATGTGGGTCCCATATCTACTCAAATTCCAGCTGAAGGTCATGGGTCGGAACTGCAATATGTTGAAGAGGATAACCCTTCAATGGAGATACCAGCAGAGGATTTTTCTGGAGTAATGGTTGAAGTAGCGGTGAATGATATGCATTCTTACCCACCAGAGATTGTAGACGAGCATGCCACTGAGCATGCAACTGAGCAGCCAAATGTGAAGATTGAGCAAGTTTCAGAGCCGGAATCACCGCTAGTTAGAAGAAGGAGACGACAGAAACGACAAAGGATATCTAGTTCTTCTTCTTCTGGCGGAGAAGAACGTAGGCAAGAGAGAGATGCGAAATAGTTTGGGAGAATCAAACAGTTCGTGTTAGATGATATCAAACACTTCATTCGGGATGAAGTTTTTCCAACTTTGAAGGAGTACATTCATGAAGTGGTTACTTCTTCGTGCCGATGATCAGATGCTTCGTCTTCTCAACCAATGCCACAGAATGAGCCCCGATTATCCAGTATTTTGGATCATCGACAGCCACGTTCCCACGCACCACAGGTATATTTTATAGATTTTAGTCCTATTTTGCCAATTTAATTTAATAATCTTAATTGCAATGCAGACATCTGGTGGTGATGTTGATGATGACGAGGAGATGGAACCAATTGTCCAGTATTTTGGACCCGTCTATGTGAATAAGCTCATAAGGGAATCTTACCAAGTATTCCGACAAGGTCCAGCAGATAAGGTCCGGATCTCTCAAACAACTGGCATGCGGCTCACGAATGCCTTTTTTGAACAACTGGAGAATATCTACACATACTTAACCGTGTCGCAGATAGAGATGTTTGTTCACGCCCTCAGGTAAGAATTTATTTATTTAAATTCACTGTTGTATTTATTTAATTAACTAGAACGTGTTATTTAACATGTTTTTTCATGCCCGCAGTGTCAAACTGATTTCAAATAACAAGTTTATCTTCTCTGCTTGTAATCCCGATGAAGTTCGCATTATCAGCCCGAGATTCCAGGTGAGAACTTATTTATTTACATTCAATATTGTATTTATTTAATTAATTTTGCATGTAATTTAATTGTTTCGTTTTGTATATGAAATATAGGGTTTATTCAACAAGTCTTATCCAGTAAATCCAACATCTCGATCTAAAGCACCGGGTGTTTCAGCAGAATTGCTACAGTTCATCGAAGGAGTGGATAATCCATGTTCTCGGCCGTGGTACAATGCTTATGTGGTAAGTATTTGTTTAATTTATTGTTTCAGTATGCTTGTAAATTATGATAACAAATTCTTTTTTTCCAGCTAATTATGCCATATAATGTTGGAGATCATTGGTTGACATTGAGAATCAACCTATCAACTTGGAGTTGTTGGATATATGATGCCACAGTCAAATCACAAAATTCAGTTGCTAGGAGATTTAGATGTGATTCAGTACGACGCATCACAGATCAGCTCTTCAAATATTTGCACGATGGGCAATACTGGGAGAAGAGCACGCTTGGTTTGTTGCCGTGCAAGGAGAAGATGGCGGTGGACTTTGCCAAAGAGTTCGAAGCTTATGATCATTTTAGTGAAGGAGTGTATGCATGCATGTTCATGGACCAAATTATTTGTGGGCGACCGAATGTACCTTGGGCTGAAAGGGAAGGATGTCAGGAAAGATATAGATTGTATATGGCTCATTGCTTATTTGATTTGTCTTATGAGGAGTGATGTAGAATTTTATTAGACATTTTGAATTGTTTATTTAGATATTCGAAGTGTTTTTTGTTTTAAATTGTTTATGGTTCGAAATGATATCTGTTGTGAATTATTTATGTTTGAATATGTCGGTTTTTTGGTTGGTTAATTGAGCACGAATATGTTGGTTTTTTTGTTGGTCAATTGAGCAGGAATATGTTGGTTTTTTGGTTGGTTAATTGAGCCGCAATATGTTGGTTTTTTTTGCATAAATTGGACGAATTCCTACCAAAAACACCGAGTTCCATCCAAATTTGGAGCACATCCATCCCAATTTTCATGAGTTCCATCTCAATTAAACAAGATCGACAAATATGGCCGACTTCCTGCCAAAAATACCGAGTTCCATCCAAATTTGGAAGACTTCCATCCCAATTTTCATGACTTCCATCTCAATTAAACAAGATTGGCCAATATATTTCCTGCCAAAATACCGAGTTCCATCCAAATTTGGAGGACTTCCATCCCAATTTTGAGGACTTCCATCTCAATTAAACAAGAATAACATGATATGCTTAAGAATAACATAATATTCCTAAGAATAATGTTATAAATTCGTACATTATAGTTTAATTTCAACTGTAATGTAACCATAACATGATATTCCTAAGAATAATGTTATAAATTCGTACATTATAGTTTAATTTCAACTGTAATGTAACCATAACATGATATTCCTAAGAATAATGTTATAAATTCGTACATTATAGTTTAATTTCAACTATAATGTAACCATAACATGATATTCCTAAGAATAATGTTATAAATTCGTACATTATAGTTTAATTTCAACTATAATGTAACCATAACATCATATTCTAAAGAATAATGTTATCAATTGGGATGGAACTCGCCAATTTGGGATGGACCTCGATCCAATTGGGATGGAACGCGCTAAATTGGGCTGGACCTCGGCCAAATGAATAATATTTTGTCTCAATTCGGATGGAAGTAGGTAATTTCGGATGGACCTCGTCCCAATTGGGATGGAACTCTCTAAATTGGTGTGAAACTCGGCTAAATTAGCATTATTTCGTCCGAATACTTGCATTTCATTGACATATCACCTCACTCTTGCATTTACACATCAATATTTGTGCCAATTTAACTTTTCAGTGAATAAATGCACACATAATTCATGCTAAAATAATTCAGTTTCACGTGAAAGTGAAACTTTGCAAAGATTCTCAAATTATTCATGCATGCCACTACACATTTATCGACCAAGTAGACAATAATTTTTTTTAAATTATTCGAACTATTTACTAGTCCCTTGTATTTAAGGGAGAATTTGTGAGTGTTCAAATTCACTTCATTTCATTCCCAAACCATAACAACAATAAATGGCTTTTCTCTTTCTCTTATTCTTTTTTTTTATTCCACTCATAGACAAATAATTTTTCTTTTTATTCCAATCAATTGGAAGGGGATTTTTCCTACGTCAAACAGTCCGGAAGAGGATTTTTCCTACGTCACATGTAGTAAAAGTCCTTCATCCGGATTCCTCCACATCTTTCTCCTTTTCCCGAAACCAGAAACAGGGAAAGCAATCAAAAGCAATCAACCCTAGCTTCTCCGTTACGGGAAAAGAGATGAAGGAGACCCAGCGGCACTGCTATCTCCTCCCCGTCTGTCTCTTCTTCCTCACTTATTACTATATTTAAGTGGCGAAAGAGATGAAGGTGACGGAGCAAAAACAACATCTCCTTCACTAGCTCGCCGACTGCTATCAAAATGTGTAATATTTTAGACATATTGTCGAATAATATTCGAATTCAAATTAATACAATTGTGAGTGTGCTTGTAATTTATTGCTTCGAATTTTGTAGCAAATTATTAAATTATTTATCGTAAATTAAAATTAAAATAAAGTTCAATTGGGAGTGTGCTTGAATTTAAGATGTTAATCATTTAGAATTTTATAAAAAACAAAAGAATTCGCATAGATGGATCTCGGTCTTCATTAAGTCAATAGAATTGGGATGGAACTCGCCAATTTGGGATGGACCTCTGCCAATTTGATATGGAACTCGCCATTTTGTGAAGGAACTCGCCAATTTATTTAACAAATGGAACTCTGTCAAATTGGATGGAACTCGCCAATTGTGGATGGAACTCGGCAAAATGGGATGAAACTCGCTCAAAGTTACTTTTTTCACGTGAAAGTCTGATTTTTATCCTGCCAAAATTGATCGAATTAATTCACATGCATGCAAACACATTCAATTCGACTTTATTCAATTGAATAAACCCAAATTTGCGGAGTTGGAAGAAATTTCACATGTATTTCTGAATTTAATTTTTTTTTAATAATTCGAACTATTTACTAGTCCCTTCTATCTAAGGGAGAATTTGTATACTTCAAATTCACTTCATTTCCTTCCAAAACTATTACAACTACAAATGGCCTTTCTCTTTCTCTTCCTCTTTATTCCACTCATACGATTTAATATTGATGAAAGAAACCGTGTAGTTGATAAATTGGAAGAGGATTTTTCCTACGTCAATCAGTCCGGAAGAGGATTTTTCCTACGTCACATGGAGTAGGTGTCCTTGATCCGGATTCCTCCACATCTTTCTCCTTTTCCCGAAACTACAAACGGGGCAAGCGATCACCTGATGGTTCGAGTACATCAGCCCTAGCTTCTTCGTTACGGGAAAAGAGATGAAAGCTTAAGATTAGTGAGCAGCAAAATCGATGGCTTACGAGAAGCAAAATCGATGGCCACTGAGAAGCAATATTGGTGCTCACTAATTAATATATTTAAGCAGCGAAAGAGATGAAGGAAACCCAGCGGCACTACTATCTCCTTCGCTGTTTCTCCGACTGCAACATCCTTCTAGGGTAGCGAAATTTGTATCAAAATGTAATTAAATTCTCTGTAATATTGTAGCAAAATCTGTATCAAATTGAAATTTAATTCTCTGTAATATTGTATCAAAATGTCGAATAATATTTTTATTAAAAACAATACAATTTTTTTTAAGGAAATGTTATAATAAATTATTATAGAAATTCGTAAATCATTCATTTATTTAGAAATTTAGTGACTCGTAATTAAGATGTTATAAATAAAATGTTTATTTAGATTTTTAAAACAAATTGGAGAGGAACTCGCCAATTTGGGATGGACCTCGGCCAAATTAGGATGGAACTCGCCAATTTAGGATGGACTTCGGCTCAAATTGGATGGACAAATGGAACTCGGTCAAATGGTATGGAACTCGCCAATTTGGGATGGACCTCGGCCAAATTAGGATGGAACTCGCCAATTTGGGATGGAACTCGCTAATTATTAGACAAATGGAACTCGATCAAATGGTATGGAACTCGCCAATTTGGGATGAAAATAGGCCAAATGGGATGGAACTCGCTCAAAGTTAGTTTTTTCACGTAAAAGTCTGATTTTTGTTGTACAAATTTGACCGAAATAATTCACATGCATGCAAACACATTCATTTCGACTTTATTCAATTGAATAAAGCCAACATTTGCAGAGTTGGAAAAAATTTCACATGTATTTCTGAACTAAATAGTACAAAGATGCAGAAATAATAGAAGTACTACTATTCAATATTACTATTCATGTCATAAATAATTTTGTCGCAAGTGAAACACTCATTCATTTTAAAACACTCTCTCATTCAATCGAACACTCATTCTCAGAAAACTCTCTCAAAAATCCAAAGACGCTTTCTCAAAAAATATGGAAAATTTCCGTTCTCTCATTGTGCATTACAATGGTCAATGGGACAATGAATACAACTACATCGGCGGAGAAGAACGAGTTGTCATGCTACCATCTGATGATATCACGATAGAAGAATTGGAGAGAAATGTTCAATACATTCTCCATTCTCATAGCATGGTGGGCTCTTACACCCTATATAATCTTGCTGAAATAAGAAGTGGGAGGAAGGTTCCTTCGGTTCTCGCAAAGGATACACACCTTCAACGGCTTTGTAACATGTTGTGGGAGCCAGATGTTTATTTAGTGATGAACATGCAATCTGATGAAGCTGCTGGAAGCTCTCGTCGACAACCGTCTCCGTACAGGCCAATTATGGCTTCAGTGAGCCCACAACCGCACAACCCTTACAGTCCAACCCCAGAAGAACTACATCGTTTTTCATCATCAATGATGTTTGGAGAAGGAAGCAGTGGAAGTCGAAGTTCTCCTGTCCCCGATTTAAACTTCAATGCACCTGATGATGATGGTGATGATTATGAAGACGGTGCCGACACACAAAATCCGAATGTAGTTGTCCAGTCAGATGACGACGACGAAGCTGAATTCGATACGGAATCATCCGATGGTGATGAACGCCACAATTACAATGCTTCGTTATTCAATTGTACAATTGAAGATTTCACTGCTTGGGTCCGAGAACAAGGTGGTATGGGTGCCATTGTATCAAGCCTGGTCCCGACTCAGCCATTACCGGCTGAAACAGTTGATGTCCTAAGTCAGCAAATGAATAATTGGTTACTGTCGATAATTCCGGTAGATACATCTGACGTACCTATATCGCGAGATGTTCAAGCAGTATTAGATGAGAAGTTGCAAAAAGGATCATTGTTTTGGAAAAAAGAGGACTTGTATGTGGCTGTCGGACTTTGGCACATGGAGCATCAAGTTGAATTTAAAGTGTCGCGATCTACTAAAACTCGGGTGGAATATAGTTGCAGCCGCAATGATAACTGTTCGTTCATTCTTCGAGCCGCTAATTCAGAAGGATGTTGGGTTGTATACAAATTTTGCCCGAGTCATACTTGTGTTACAAGTCTGGACAACATCCGAAGCAGAACTATACGCTCGAAGGCTATCTCTGCATATTTTGCCCGGAGAATGCACCGACAAGGATCGATGATGAAACCGCGAGATATAATGGCGGAGCTTCGACAGAATTTCGAAATTAAGGTGAGCTACAACAATGCGCTACGAGCTCGCAATGGAGCCATAGCTATGATATATGGTGGCCTCAAATTTGTATACTTCAAATTCACTTCAAGACATCGACCTACGTGGCATCGACCTAAAATGTACACCATTTATAAATTTTTAAATTGAGTCGGTGTCGAGGTCAGTGTCAGACACACGACACCGACCACGCCACCGACTCTAATATATCTTTTTTTTTTTAATTTCGGTCTTCACCTTGTGGTCGATGACATATTTTTCAAATTTAATATTCACTTAATTCATTTAAAAAATGGCATTAATACACGCTTGATTTGGTATTTGCTAATGATTTGATCATCATTAACTAATTATCTTGTTGATTTCAAGTATTAACGGCCTCTGACTGGGGCAGTGGGTATTTCTTAATTATGTTTAATATTTTGGGTATATTTGTTATGTGTTTAGTGGAAATGGTTATTTAAAATATTTTCCTCTTATTAATAATCACATTAAATTCGATTTTTCTCAATTATTTAATGATCATAAATATACAATTTCTTCCCCTGATCAATACAATTATTATATAGTGCAAATATATGAAAATAGCCAATTTCATTAACTAAAAACCTTAAATAGCCACTATTATGTACATATGCAAGGAATAACCAAATTCATGTAAACTTCCACAAATGCCCTTACAATTAACCTTTTTTTTTTTCTAGGTTTTTTTTAATTTATATGTTTCCTATCCAGCCTCACTTATTCTATGTTTAGTATTATTTCATCATTTATATTAAATAATAAATTTATTTTATGTTTTAATAGAGAATAAAAGGATATTCTAATAATTATTTGAAATTAAAAATTGCTGAAAATTCATTTCTTTTAATATATTAGTTTGAATGTATTTCAATATATCTATACCTATATCTACTCAACATATAAATCTTACTCCCTCCGTCCCATTATATTAGGCACACTTTCCTTTTCGGTATGTCCCGTTTATTAGACACGTTTCCATTTTTGGCAAAAAATTAACAAGCCTTAATCTTAATTAGGTAAATGTGCAATTACAATTTCACCCTCAAACCTAAACCCTAATTACCAGACTACCCCCCCACTACCACAAACCCTAAACCTACACTCATTTCTCATCTTCATCCTTCCTGCGCCGCATCTCTCGCGATCTTTCCTCTCCTCTCGCTGAAACCCTAAATCAGCGAACTCCGCCGCCCCTCTCCTCTCTGAAACTTCAACCTCCGATCACCCTCACCTCTCGGCTACCCCGCATCTGTGTCGATGTCTCTTCTCTAACCCTAAATCACCCAACCTCCGCCGCCATTCTCGTTTGCGCCGCATCTCTTGCGATCTATCCGCTCCCTCTCGCTGAAACCCTAAATCAGCGAACCTCCGCCGCCCCTCTCCTCTCTGAAACTTCAAAATCCGATCACCCTCACCTCTCGGCTACCCCGCATCTGTGTCGATCTCTCTTCTCAAACCCTAAATCAGCGAATCGTCGCCGCCATTCTCGTTTGCACCGCATCTCTTGCGATCTCTCTTCTCCCTCTCGCTGAAACCCTAAATCAGCGAACCTCCTGCGCCGCGATGACGACACCCGTGAACCCTAACCCATCTTTACAGCGTGCTGGCGGCGACCCCGACGGAGGGGTTGTTGCCGCCGCTGCCGTGTCGGTTCAGCGTTCAGGCCACCGTGAGACGCGGCCAGGCGAGAGCCCCCCTGAAGATCTGCTTGCCGCCGCGGACTCCGTTGCTCGGTGGGATGACAGTGATGAAATTTCATGGCCGGTGCTGAGCGGTTTCACTGAGGATTCGGACCCGTCTTTCGATTTGGAGAAGGAGAAGCAGTGGCTGGCGGAGGTCGCTGCTGAGTTGGCTTTTCCTCACCATATAAAGAAGGAAGTGGTTCGCATGTTTTGGGACATTCAGTTCCCAAACATCCGGTGAATTCTCTCTTTTTTACATTCATGTTCTTGAATATATGGTGATCTGTCATCTATGGCTTTTTGGTGTTCTGCCTGTTGAATTGGTGGATCTGTATGCGCTCATTTGTTGTCTGCCTCTTCATGTTATGGCTCATTTGTTGTCTGCATGTTGATTGGTGGTCTGCCTCTTCATGTTATGGCTGATTTCTTGTCTGCATGTTGATTGGTGGTCTGCCTCTTCATGTTATGGCTCATTTCTTGTCTGCATGTTGATTGGTGGTCTGCCTCTTCATGTTATGGCTCATTTGTTGTCTGCATGTTGATTTTTGGTCTGCCTATTCATTTTATGGCTGATTATTGGTCTGCCTATGTTGATTGGTGCTCATCTTCTTCGGCCATGAGTGGTTTAATGTGTTTCTATTGCTGGTTTAATGTGTTTCTATTGCTGGTTGAGCATGATGAATCATTGGTTCTGCTGTGGGTTGAAGGGCTAATCCTGAAATGATTATAACCTGCACACACATCCCATACACATTCATGAAACATTTTTTGTTTGAAATGTGTTCTCCATGTTTGAAGTGGTTTCATGAAACTTCATAAGTTGAATGTGCATGATTACATGTCAATATGCTTTACAAAAGACTACATGTGCACTACAAAAGACTAATGTGCTTTACAAAAGAGTCAACTGCACTAATCCTATCTATCCTTACAGTAAAGAAAAAGCTAAACCCAATTGAGTCATGACACATTCCATATCATTTCCTTCATGTCCATGCTCAGTCATTTAGTGTAGGCACTCTTTCACTAGGTCAATTGGTACCTCTAGATTCCTGGGCAAAGCATTTTGCATCAATAAAGCATCCTTCTTCATGTGTGGCAGCCTATAGCTATTGCAGCCCTTAACTTTCATAATCTCTATGAAACATGTTTGTAGGGATAGAAACACCTTATTGAGAGTTGCTGCTTGTAGGCTGTTATAACTTGTTAACACTGCATTGACTAGCTCTCTTGCATCTTGACAAGCTTGTTGCTGCTGTAAGCTTTGAATAGCTCTGAAAAAACCCAAGTCATTCACATTTAGATCAGGTGAATTTGGTGGTTGTTGCACCAATTGTATGTCAAATCCATCTGAAGTTGCTGCATTTTGAAACTCTGCATTGTCATTAGTGATATGGGGCCGAGCATTATCTTGTTGAATGACAATTGTTTTGCTTAAACAAGTCGGCCACTTCTCTTTGATTGCTGGAATAACCTGTAAATACACATTAAATTGATTATGTTCATTGCTGATTTTATGCATACATACATGTATAAGCTGCAGCAACTTACATTGTTGATTAGGCATGCCTTTATGACTTCCTTAGTGATGCTTTGAATGGGTTTGAGCTCTAGAGTTCCTGCATCCCTGTTTTTGCTGCTTCTTTTGGCTGCCACCTCTTCTATTAATGGCCACATCCCTATTTTTCCATCAAATAGGACCATGCCCTCATCTGAAAATACTGGCCTACTCACAGCACACATGAACATCACCTTAGGAATAAATCTTTTGCTCTTGCATGTCCTATGTGGCTCAGTTTCTGTTTGTGTGAGGTAGTACCTATGTGTGTTTTTGGTTAAATAAAACCACTTCTCATCTATGTGCACAATATTCTCCATTGGCTTAAACTTAAACATCTTTGACACATGATCATAACATATGGCTTGTAAACTGCACTTCAATCTTAAGAGTTTGTTTGGAGCTGTCAAACATGGCTTTATTGCATTGGTGTGTGCTCTGATCAGGTTATTTTTAGCCCATCTACCCACAGTGGACTTAGGAATACTTATGCTCTCAGCTAGTGCCCTAATTGTTCCTCTTTTCTGAAAATTGACTGCAGCTATTTGCTCATTGTTTACCTCATGTTTGAGCTTTCTTATTCTAGCAATCCTTTTCCCTTTAAAATGTAAACCTTCACCTCTTGTTTGTGCTTCTCTTGCAGATTTCCAGATTCTTGAGATGGTAGTTCTTGAAACATTGAAGGCTGCAGCAGCTTGATTGATCACCCCTTTGGCTGGCTTGCTGTCCTTCAATCTCTCCAGCAGAAATGCAACAATTTCAGCTCTCCTCTCTTCTGATATGTCTGGGTTCTTACCCATTTTTCTCTTTGTTTTTGTGTTTTTGGCTGTGTAGAAGTGCTCTGTTTATTTTGATCATTTCTTTTGCTGAATGTAAAAGTGGATTTGTATATATAGACCTAGATTAGAGGGAAATTTTGATGTAATCTGAAAATTTTGGCTCCAAATTTGGTTTGGAAGCCTTAATCTCTCTTAGGTTTATTGATTTGACACTGCCCTTACTTTTTAAATTTGTTTTGTCATTAGCAATTAAATTTCAAATTTTTATTCCTTAATTAAGTGTTTAGTGGAATGTTTAAAGCACTCCTTGGTTATAGTGCCATTTCCCTCCGTGCCTGATATAACGGGACGGAGGGAGTATTAAAATATTATATAATAAAAATAGTTGTAAAAATATAATTTAAGTTTTCTTAACAAAGTTGTTGTAAAGTATTTATTGGATTTGCGTTACTTTTATGTCAAATATAATTTAAAATATATTTATTTATTTAATAAATTCTTATAACATATATTTAATAATAATTAAAAAACTGAAATTAAAAAAGAATAAATTGGGATTTGGAATTGTACCGTTTGCGGGTTTTTTTTTCATTTGAAACTCAAATAAAAAACTGAACTTAAAAAAGAAAAAAAAAATTATTTGTAATATGTTTGTTATTTTATTTTGCTTATTTGTGATTTACAATCGGTAATTTACGACTAAGTGTTAATTAATGAAATTAAAAATATATATATATTTCATTTTTCTCAGTAGAGAGTAAAATTGAAAAGTGGGGGCAATTTAGCAAAAATGGCTATTTATTGAATGAGTACATAATGGTGATCATTTAGGATTTTTATATAGTAAAAATGATTATTTAAGGTTTTGACTCTATTATATATATCCTATATATATTTTTCTTTTTCAGCTACTTCACAGCCTTACATTTATATCTGATATATTTTTTCGATCATTTAATATTTGTGTGTAATTAAAAACAGTTGATGTCGGGATTGGAACAACGTGACAGTAGCTTTTTCTCCGATACAGCGTGTGAATTTAATTATAACGACAATACTAGTAATATTTGATACTCTAGTCAAATTTAATTATTATTTAGCTAGCTACATATCATTAGACGAGGCTTAGCTTAGTTGTCGAGATTCAAACGGACCCCACTAAACTCTTTCCAAGAAATTTAATTGCTGGGGTTTAATTCTACTAGACTAAAATTATAAATATTTTGATGTGATATTTAGTGTACACGTATTAGGCACCAAACCATGTTGAAAAATGAAAATCATATGTTTTCGTGGCTATGGCTATGGGTGTGGTCAAATAAATGTAGCATGATCGTGGAATGGAGTTTAAGATTAGGACAAAGTATTGGTAAAACACATGAGCTTTGGGCCATGCTGCGGATTGTGATTTGACTATAGATATGAATTTTGTTTGAAGTCTATGCATCCTTCCGATTAACTTGAGTTAAATTGTGGATTATGGTTGAATGTTTGTCCCGAAAAAAGTTTAGTCGCCTGAAGTCAAATATGATTAAGCCGAAAATCGAAAGTTTGGTTTGATTAATTAACCATATTAATCTTTTTATTGTTTTCATCGTAATTATATTACCAAAATTTCAATATTTAAAATAATATTCTTAATTATATTTCAAGTTATATGATGTATTTAGTTAAAATATTGATAAAACAAGAAATTAGTATATTTTTATTATTTAAATTAATGAATATAAGAAGTTTGATTGTGTTTAAATATTTTATAATTTTTAGAAGATTACACAGGAAAGGAAAATATTTAATGGTATACAAAGTTTAATAAAAAAAAAATAGGACATTAATTTGTTGATCCAAAGTGCTAGTCCGAAAACCAAACAGTTAAAATTAAGATCAATATTTTTTAACTTTGAAAAAGATTTCAAATAGAATCGATATGTACCAAATACTCCCTCCGTCCCGGTCAAATTGTCCACATTTGACCGGGCACGATAACCAATGCATGTGAGTGGTAGTGAGAGTTAGTGGGATGAATATTTTATTGATGAGTGTAGAGAATTTGCTATTTTAGGAAAGTGAACTAATGTTGTGGAACAGACGAAAAAGGAAATGTGGATAATTTACTTGGGACGAAGGGAGTAACTCACAATCTGATATTTCTTGCTTGCTCGATTGACATCTAGAGGTATTGCTATTTTACAATATTAAAAAATGATATTATGATTGATATAAACATGCATTATCCATACATCTCCAAGGTGATTGGTACACTAGAAAATTGGTTTGGATTGATAATAAAATAAATAATATATATATATATTAATTGCCGACTTAGGTACGACTGTCCAATTGGAAGCGTGCACCTGCAATGCAAATTAAATGCATGCCCAGTTTTTCTTAATTTCTACGACATGCATGATCTAAGTCAACCAACCTCTTAATTTCCACGTAACCCACACTCCTTTTCCATTTCCATTGGGTTGACTTTGCCTTCTAACACATCTCTATTTTATTCAAATTTAATAATTCTATCTTGTGTGTTTCTCAAGTTATTCTAGTAGGTTAGGTAATAGCCTATCCTATTAGGTTTACAAGAAATTGCCCTATGAGAAAAAGAATAAAATTTATCCATTAGATCTAGGGATGAGGAAAAATACCGAAATATCAAAATACCGGACATATTGTATCGAAAAAATATCGAAGTTATCGAATTTTTGGTATACCGTAATTTTTGGTAAGGTATCATACCGTACCGAAAATTTTAGGTACGGTAACGGTATGACAATCCTAATATTGAAGGTATACCGGCACATACCGTACCGAAAATATAATAATATTTTTTTATTATTATTATTTTAAAAATAATAAATTAAGAATGAAATCATATCTTCTCTTTTCACCTAACAATATTATTGATATAAACATATTTCTAAAATAAATATCAACAGAAAAAATCGTAAAAATCAAAATATATCAAAAAAATCCGGTATGTTAACGGTATATTGAAAAGTACATCAAAAAATTTCGGTATGTTAACCGCATATTGGAAGAATGATAAGATAAATGGTATATAAATTATGTCAAGTCAAAATCATATTGAAATCATTTCAAGAATTCAATATGTCGAAGTAATAGTACATAAATTATCTCATACCGAAATCATACCGACTCATATCGAAATCATACCGAAAATTCGGTATACCAAACTAAGGTATACCGAAAACTTCGGTACGGTAACGGTATGAGTTTTCCTCATACCGAAAATTTCGGTAAGGTATAAGGTATGGAGGAAAATGTGCGGTATACCGTACCGAACCATCCCTAATTAGATCTAAATAAAACATAATCAAGCTATTTTCTCAAGGGTGAATTTTTCTCACTGAATCCGCTCTATATAATAAGGATCGATTTCATTAAGTGTTTTTTGTATAATGTCCATAAGATGGATCCTAGCTTCTTTTTACTTTAAGAAAAAATTATTTATCTCAATATTAGAAAACATTATCACTTGAAAATAATATTGACATTTTGTTGAGTGTTGCATGAAGACATATATCAATTATTATGATGTAAGATGTCATATCGGTTACGTTATATATAAGGTAGGAAGAATATTGTTTTCCCTTTGGGAGAAGTAGGAATATTCATAGGAAGTTTAAAATAATTATGTAAATGCTTGGTTACGTTAGTCTATTCCAAATATATTTAAAATAAGGCTTAGTCAATCCAAACAAAAACTATACAAAGGATGGGCAAGATTCCAAAAAATCATACAATTTAGACAAAAGTAATGCTTCACAATGATCAATATTTATTGCAGTTATTAAAATACGTATTATTTTATATTTTTAATGTGTTAGTGAATCTAATAAATTATAAAATATGGTCAGCATCAATGTATGTATTTAATTTGGTTAGGAGAAGAGTGGACTATTGAGTTTGTATAGTAAATGCAAATGAATGTTGTGGACTACTAGTGGATTCCTCTAGAAGGTGTGAGGTCTATAACTTTTTCTTTAATAATGCCATATATAATATTCCTCATCCATACCAATTTTGGATTTATATATTTACATGCTCTAAATAATTGATCAATTTTGGGCCAACCCAACATTTTTTAAACACAGATTATGGAAAATAATATTGAGAAAATCGAATTAATTTATAGAAATGAAAAAAAGAAAGAAAAAACGTATAGATTTTATTTTTTATGTAATACTAATATAATGGAAAATGCAGTTTATATGGAAGTCGAGTTTGAGTGACGGCCATTGCTTTAAAAAATCCAAAATAAGCTTCGAGAAGTAATAATAGACTAGTAGACGGTGTGAGGCTGAATTGGTCAAATCAACTCAAAACAGCTGTCCAACCAAACTCAATTCCATTTCTCATTTCCTTCCATTCACTAATCATTCATTCTCCTACTACTAGATGCTACCAAAATAAACACTCGGGAAATAAAAACCGTTGATGTCGTTTTTTAAAGAATATTCGAATAAAATGGTAGAATTGCTTAGATAAACAAATGAAAAGAATAGATTCCTTTTCTTGGGTTTGACAAACCCATGTCCCACGTTCGATAAATAAGGATGAGATTCCTAGTCCACCCAACTCTATTAGTATGAGGCTTTTTGGGTTGATACCCAAGAACAAAACTGTGAGGGCTTGTGATGTCCAAAACGGACAATATCATACTAATGTTGAGTCAGTAAATATTAGAATAAATGCTTTACTTGTTTTTTATCGGTTCGCTTTATAAAGAATATTCGTTTTTTATCGGTTCGCTTTATAAAGAATATTTGAATAAATGCTTTACTTTCGGTTCGCTCTATAAAGAATATTCGAATAAAACGGTAGAATTGCTTAGATAAATAAATGAAAAGAATAGATTCCTTTAATAAATATTAGAATAAATGCTTTACTTGCTTTTAGTTTTAGAGAATGAGGTTCTATTTATAGAATTTCCATACGTATTTATTGGTGAGCTAGTGTGACTCTTTAAGCTTGGTGATTCTCAGGTGGGATTTGAAGCTTCGTTTCATTTGTGTGTATTTTAGATCAAATATTTGACTAGTGTTTACTGCAACGCATGCAGGAACCCTATTTATTGAAAGATCGCGCGGGTCAAGTGAAGATTAAGTTGATGAAATTAAGTTTGAAGCTTTATTAATTCTATTGAATTTTGCCTATTGCTGATTTTGGTCGGTCGATCTCGTGTTTGTGTTGTGTTCTGCTACAGAAAACAAGGCCGTTTCAGAATTTGGTTCATCTTTTGTGATGGGTAATCGTTTTGCAGCACCACATAAATCTGATGAGCAGAAACGTAAACCAAACCACGGCCGTAAATCTTACGTCTTGGAGAATCCAACAGGGAATAACATAAAAGAGTTTTATAAGCTGGGAAGGGAGCTCGGTCGGGGTGTGTTTGGGATCACATATATGTGCACTGATAAAAGCAATGGAAATGTGTATGCATGTAAGTCCATATCCAAGAAGAAGTTGAGGACTAGAGGGGACATTGAGGATGTTAGGAGAGAAGTGGAGATCATGAAGCATTTGCCTAAGCATCCGAATATAGTTACATTGAAGGAAACTTATGAGGATGATAAAGCAGTACACTTAGTGATGGAGTTGTGCGAGGGTGGTGAACTGTTCGATAGGATTGTTGCTAGTGGGCATTATACGGAAAGGGCTGCAGCAGCTGTGACTCGCACAATTGTTGAAGTCATTCAGGTCATGAGAATTTATATATGCAGTTGATCGAGTTCATCTATATATATATATATTTTGCTTGTTAATTAAGTTGGCTTCTCCACTCCACAGAATTGTCATAAGCATGGAGTCATGCATCGAGATCTTAAACCTGAAAATTTCTTATTTGGAAACAAGAAGGAAACGGCACCACTGAAAGTTATTGATTTTGGGCTGTCTGTCTTCTTCAAGCCGGGTAATGCCTTATTACTGCATGCGAGTATCACATACAGTTATAATTAAGGCTGATTCGTTAGTAATTCCGATCCACAGGCGAGAGATTTGATGAGATGGTTGGAAGTCCCTATTATATGGCTCCAGAGGTGCTGAAAAGAAACTATGGTCCAGAAATAGACGTCTGGAGTGCTGGTGTAATTCTCTACATATTACTCTGTGGTGTTCCACCATTTTGGGCTAGTAAGTTAGTTTCTGCTGTTTTTTACACTCCGTTCCTCCTGATTTTATAGATTAATGGTACGTACCATGTGATTTGGAGAAATTAATTGAATCAATCCAAGAGTATACTTAATAATATATGGCCTTCGAATTCATATATAGATTGAGATTATGCAACTAGTAATTCGAGTATATTCAGCTAATTAGTTAACGAGCGAGCTTAATATTGAAGAGAAACTGCAGATCAAATTCCCTTTATCATTTACTGATCGATCAGTCTCTCTTATTTATCCCATATTCTCTACTTGAATTGTTCTTGACTTGCAGAAACTGAAGAAGGAGTTGGCCAAGCGATCATTCGTTCAGTTGTGGACTTGAGAAGAGACCCTTGGCCTAAAGTTTCTGATAGGGCAAAGGATCTGGTCAAGAAGATGCTCAATCCTGATCCCAAACGACGCCTTACAGCACAACAAGTTCTAGGTCATGAATATATTATATATATACAATACAGTCTCATGATTTGATCTCCCTTGCATCAAATAAGAACGTACGTACCTCCTCACATTTATAGCTAGTTCTTTTGGACTTGCTGCAGATCATCCTTGGTTACGAAATGCAAAGAGTGCTCCTAATGTTTATCTGGGCGAAACCGTGAGAGCTAGTCTCAAACTGTTTTCAATGATGAATAAGTTGAAGAAAAGAGCTCTCAGGGTACGTAATTTATTATATTGCTTAATTTTGTAATTAAAACCACGTACTACTACTTAATTAGAATTTAGAACATGCATGCATGTGGTATATATTTCAGGTGATTGCAGAGCATTTGTCGGTAGAGGAAGTGGCGGGCATAAAAGAGGGGTTCCAATTGATGGATACAGGCAACAAAGGGAAGATTGACATCAATGAGTTGAGAGCTGGGTTACATAAGCTTGGCCATCAGATCCCTGAATCTGATCTCGTAGTTCTCATGGAAGCGGTTAGTGTTGTTTTTTTCTTTTTCTTTTTCTTTTGAAGCATGCATTCCTAATTACATGCATGTCACAGGGCGACGTGGATAAGGATGGATATCTTGACTGTGCAGAGTTTGCTCCCATTTTTGTACACCTGGGGAACGATGACCACCTGCGCAAGGCCTTCCAGTTTTTTGATAGGAACCGAACTGGATATATTGAGATTGAAGAGCTGAGGTATGCCTTTGCTGATGCTACAAGTGAAGAGGTCATAAACGCCATCATTCAAGATGTCGACACAGAAAAGGTTAGTAATAGTAAAGTAAAATACTACATATATATATATATATATCTGAATCTGAATATTGGGTTTCAAATTCAAATGTGTGTTGTTTTTGTGCAGGATGGTCGTATAAGTTACGATGAGTTTGCTGCGATGATGAAATCGGGCACCGACTGGAGAAAAGCATCCACGCAATACTCACTAGTGCGATACCACCGTCTCAGCTTCAAGTTGATGGAAGATCCCTCTTTAGTTTATTATTTTAAAAGTAATTGAATTTTAACATAATCTTAAATTGGTTTATTAATGATACAATATTAGATTTGATACATTCATGTATCTAGGGTTTTCGTATCTTGCATTGTAGTACTCTATTTATATGCATCAATAAACCATTTCGTTTCTTGTGGAAAACCCTATCAATTATTATCGTGAGACAAACTGAAATATTAAATATTCTCCCACCTATAATTTTAACTTTATGTTTGCAACGAATTTTTACATTCTCGATTTATTCCATTCCATGCCATCACCAAATTAAACTAAGGTGCAATCGAATCAAGTCAGTCGAATAGTGCAGTGCTTAAGTTTGACTTATTTAGTATCGAATCGAGCTTCGAATTTAGAATATATTTAAAATATTAATTATTATTTTGAATGATTATTCCAAGACTAATATTTTATTCACGCTCAAATTCAAATTTTTTTTGTTATTAAAAAGATTTACCCTTATTTTTACTAAATTATTAATATATTATTTTTATAAAATTAATTATTTTATTTTTCTTACTAGTTTTAGCTAACGAGTTTACGAGTTGAATGCTATGATACTCAAGTTTAGTTCATTCAATAAACGAACTTCACTAAACGAGTTCGAACAAACTTTTATCGAGTCAAGATCAGAATATCTCACGAGCAATTTGATTTATTTACAATCCTAAATAGAACTCACATTTCATATTTTATACTTTATTAATAATCACATTAAATTCGATTTTCTAAATTATTTAATGAGGAATATGAAATCTCTTCCCCTGATCAATACAATTATTATATATACCTTATATATTTTTCTTTTCGGCTACTTTCACAGTCTTACATTTATATCTCATGATATTTTTTCGGTCATTTAATATTTGTGTGTAATAAAAACGATTGATGTCGGGATTGGAACTACGTGACAATAGCTTTTTCTCCTATACAGCGTGTGAATTTAATTATATTGAGCTAAGAAATTATAACGATAATAATAGTAATATTTGATATTCTAGTCAAATTTAATTATTGTATTTAGCTAGATGCATATCATTAGACGACGAGGCTTCGCTTAGTTGTCGAGATTCAAACGGACCCCACTAAACTCTTTCCAAGAAATTTAATTGCTGGGGTTTAATTTTACTATACTAAAATTTAAAATATTTTGATTTGATATTTACATCAAATCATGTTGAAAATCATATATTTTCATGGCTAATGAATGTGGTCAAATAAATTTAGCATGAACGTGGAATGGAGTTCAACGTTAGGACAAATTATTGGTAAAATTAAACACATGATCTTTGGGCCATGTGATGTGACTAGAAATATGAATTTTGTTTGAAGCCATGGATCCATCCCATTAAATTGAGTTAAATTGTGGGTTATGGTTGAATATTTTGTCTCAAAAAAGTTCAGTTTGAATAGTTCGATTTCAAATAGCCCGAGGTTCAATATGCTAGCTCTATTGATATCTAGAGGTATTAATATTTTACAATATTAAAAAATGATATTATTCTATCTCGAATGTTTCTCAAGTTATTCTACTAGGTTAGGTACGTAATAGCCTACCCTAATCTAATCGGTGTTATGACTCGAAAATGAGTAAACCTATTTTAAAGTCTATCAAAGAAGAAAGCCCAAAAAAGGAAAGCGAAAGAATACAAAGATAAATGTTCCGAGCCAAACTACCTCTAGGCCGAACAGCTTACGAGCCGAGCTGTGAAGAAATTCGAGCTATAAGCTTGAACTCGGACTTAGATTAACAAACTGCTGGCTGACGCAGCTCAAGCCAAAAGGCACGACCATTCGAACCAGCTGTTCAGCTAAAGCGATGTAACTTTTGACGAAAAGTCATGTATATTGTTTGGATTCCTATAAATAGGATCCACATTTATTGTAAAGTACACATTGAATACAAGCAATAAATACAACAATAAATACTAAGTATTTGAGCTCTACTTTCGTCCAAGCATTTACTTCAGTTATCTCATACTGTTTTACTCCATTTTATCTAGTACTCTTATTTAAATTAAACTCATAAATTTCCACCATTAACAACTGGCGCTAGAAGGCGGGCCCAATAAGAAAGAAAAATAATATGGAACACAATACTGGAAACAACACCAACCAGCCATTCAGGCAAGGAGTTTTCCGCAGCGCGACAGAATTCGAAGCCGAGCTCAAACGTCGTGAAGACGAGCTTCGAACTCTCCAGGCGGAGAACAGAAGGGTAACCGAAGAGGCTGAAGCCCTTTGGCAACAGTTGGCTCTACTCAACAACGATGAGGGCCAAAGTGAAGCCCAGTCAAGGAGTAAGACCCGTACTGTCAGGGATGAGGACGAAGATGAACAACCCTTTCTTGAGGATGAGGATAGAGCTGCTTCCCGAGCTCGTACTGAGGCTACGGGAAGTTCCTCTCAAACCGAAGGCGGGGAATCCCGAGAAAAAATAAAATTGCTCGAGAAGCATCTCGAGCAGATGCAGAAATTCATCTCCCTTATCCCCGGAGATATTATCACGGGCCGAAGCCCGTATTCGACAAGAAGTCGAAGAGGAAAACTTCGGCCGGAGAAATAAGGGGAAGGCCCTAGCAATCCAATCTGATAAGAAAGGAGAGGCTCGGACTGACAATCAATACCAACCTTACCCTGCTCGAACCGAGGCCTCCAAACAGGGAATGAAGGTGGTATCAACCCCATCACAGCCCGAAAAATGAATTCCTCTTCGAACAGCTGTTCGGGAAATGCACAAGATTGGTAGTGAGGTCCGATGGCCAAGAAAAATGCATGCAAAACCCGAGCACATGGATATGTCCTTGTACTGCGAGTTTCATCAAGACCACGGCCACCGAACCGATAACTGCAGGGATTTAAAGCTAGAAGTCGATCGACTTCTGGCCGAAGGGCTCCTAACTTGTCCAAAGCCCGCAAAAAGAGGAAGATTCTGGACAAAAAACAAAAAGAATAATAAAAGAGGATGAAATGATTCGACCCCGGCCACGAGAGCTAATAAACAACCCTGCCCGAAGAGCCCAAACAACCCAAGATACAACGGGTCATAAATGTTCTCACCGGGGGATCTTCTATGACTGGTTCGTCCAGGAACGCAGCCAAGAGACATTGCCGAGACCTAAGGAATCAACTTGTTCATCAGGTCGAAGCATCTCCCTTTGAGATCTCATTCAACGAAGAAGACGAGGCCGAAGCTCGTCATCCCCATGATAACGCCCTGGTTATCGCACTGATGATCGCGAACTGCCAAGTCAAGCGAATCCTCGTCGACACAGGCGCCTCATTCAACATATTCCTCAAAACTCTTCGAGGAATGGGTATCTCGGAAAGAAACATAGTCGAGAACCCAATAACTCTAGTTGGATTTAGTGGGGAAAGGTTAAACTCTCTTGGGGAAATAACACTCCCTGTGTTTGCCGAAGGAGTAAATTTATCTACGCGATTCCAAGTAGTTGATGCCCCATCGGCATACAACGTATTGATTGGACGACCTTGGATTCATGCCATGGAAGTTGTACCCTCGTCCTATCACCAGATGATCAAATTTCCCACGCCCTGGGGAGTTCGAGCAATACGAGGTGATCAGCTCGCCTCGCGAAGTTGCTATGAAGTAACTCTCCGAAAGGTGCACATGGTAGAACCTGAGCCAGTTGAAGGAAGCTCTGAAATCAGAATAGATGAAAGGAATTCTTCTCGGATAACCCTAATTGGCGAAAGGTTATCTGAATCAGAGCAAACCAAGATACAGGCTTTGCTCAAACAAAATCGAGCAAACT
>JAPKLW010000690.1:263774-354713 GCA_026898455.1 Plectranthus barbatus
TAAGATGCATTTTTATTCTAAAGCATATGCATTTTTGTATTCATATTAAGTGCATTTTTTGCATTGATTATATGCTGCAATTTTATAACTAAAATGTTGCATTTTTTACATTGAACGTATGCATATTATGTTTTATGAACTGCACGAAATGAAATTATTGAATATACATTTTTTACATTTTTGCCCTTTTATGCATTGCGTATGTGCAAAAAATGCACCGAAAATTGGACGGGATTTATTTAACCTGAGCCGTAGATTGAAAAATTTAATGGTTCAGATTTTTTCTCATTTAGCATGGGAAATCCTATTATCACCTAATCACTACCCTATATATGTATATTTCAATTAAACTAAAGGAAGATCGATTTCATTAAGTGTTTTTTGTATAAGATCCATAAGAGGGATCCTAGCTTCTTTTTTACTTTAAGAAAGATTTATTTATATCAATATTAGAAAACATTCTCACTTGAAAGTAATAGTGACATTTTGTTGAGTGTTGCATGTTACTTAAGATGAAGAAATATATCAATTATTATGATGTAAGATGTCATATTAAAGAAAAAATAAATAAAGTATGGTAGGAAGAATATTGTTTCCCTTTTGGGAGAAGTAGGAATATTCATAGGAAGTTTAAAATAATTATGTAAATACTTGGTTATGTTAGTCTATTCCAAATATATTTCAAATTAGGCTAAGTCAATCCAAACAAAAACTATACAAAGGATGGGCAAGTGATCAAGATTCCAAAAAATCATACTCCAATTTAGAAAATAACATCTTCATACAAAAGTAAGGCTTTGCAATGATCAATATTTATTGCAGTTATTAAAATACAATTTTGTATTTTTAATGTGTTAGTGAATCTAATAAATTATAAAATATGGTCCTATCTATGTAGCATCAATGTATGTATTTAATTTGATAAGGAGAAGAGTGGACTATTGAGTTTGTAAAGTAAATGCAAATGAATGTTGTGGACTAGTGGATTCCTCTAAGATGTGAGGTCTACAACTTTTTCTTTAATAATTCCATAATATTATATTCCTCCTACTCATCATCATCATCCATGCCAATTTTGGATTTATATATTTTACATGCTCCAAATAATTTATCACTTTTGGGCCAACCCAACATTTTTTAGGCGCCCAAACACAGATTATGGAATATAATTTTTAGAAAATTGAATTAATTTATATAAAAAAACGAAAGAAGAAATCTATAAAGCGTATAAGATTTTATTTATAAGTAATGATGGAAAATCCAGTTTAGAAGGAAGTCGAGTTTTGAGTGACAGCCATTGCTTTGAAAAATCCAAAATAAGCTTCGAGAAGAATAAATTTAGACTGGTTTGTGAAGCTGAATTGGTCAAATCAACTCAAGACAGCTGTCCAACCAAACTCAAATTCCATTTCTCATTTCTTTCCATTCACTCTACATACCAATCATTCATTCTCCTACAACTAGAAGCTGCCAAAATTAACACTTTGCGAAATAAAAACAATACACAAAATATTTAATGAGTATACTACTAAAATATTTCACTAATCAATAAAGAGAATAGTGCAATGCAATATATAACTTTAAGAAAAAAATGATTATTGTGGAGTACCTTCAAAATGAAACAAAGAAGCTCTTTTTATATGCAATGTCCCAAGGCCCTTCACTAATAAGCCACCGATGTGGGATAGGAAAAGTGTTAACTACCAATATATAGCAAGTACATACTAATTGATTGATTAATGCGTATAAATATAGTATATTTTGTTGAACCTGAGTAGTTTATTCGATTTCACCTATAAATCTAATATAATCGGAAACACGACAATCAATCAAGATTAATCTTGGTGTAATTGCAGAACTAGTCCGAATATATAATGGAAGATTTTGTAATAAATTTACCAAAAAAAAAAAGAAAAAAGAAAGTGTAAACGTAATTAATAATCAAAGAGAGGAAAGTGTGAGTGAAATTTCAGTCCCTCATCATAATCATAATCATATTCATAACCACCGATTCATATTCAAATGTTGAATTCCCGACGGTTAGATTCGTGATTTCATCACTTCCGATGTCCAAACCCTCTCCCTCATTTCCCACTTCCCCACCATCAAACAATCCTCACTTTTCGTCTTAGATTCGCAATTTCCCTTTTCCTTTACAAGCCCTTTCGTCACTTCAGCTCATTGATTTCACAAACTTAAAGATTTTCTTGTGGCTACTAATCCAAATCGGCACTTCTCCCCTTGTCTGCAAAATATATCAACTTCGTGATTTTCAGGTGGGATTTTAAGCTTCGTGTTATTTGTGTATTTTAGATGTGAAAGATCAAATTTTGACTACTGTTTACTGCAATCCAGGAACCCTATTTACTGAAAGATCGGGTCAAGTGAAGTTTTAGTTCAGAAAGTTTGAAGCTTTATTCTATCGAATTTTGCCTGTTTTGATTTGATCGGAGATAAGCTAGGATTTTGGTCGATCTTCTGTTTGTGTTCACTTCTGCTAGAGAATACAAGGCCGTTTCAGTAAACGGGTTGAATTTGGTTCATATTTTGCGATGGGTAATTGTTGTGCTGTACCGCTTACCTCTGATGAGCAGAAAAGTAAACCAAACCCTTACTACGACGGCCGCCCTGTTCCAAATGGTGGTCTTAAATCCTACGTCTTGGAGAATCCAACAGGGAATAACATAGAAGAGTTTTATGAGCTGGGACGGGAGCTCGGTCGGGGTGAATTTGGGATCACATATATGTGCACTGATAAAAACAATGGAGATGTCTATGCGTGTAAGTCCATATCGAAGAAGAAGTTGAGGACTAGAGTGGACATTGAGGATGTTCGGAGAGAAGTCGAGATCATGAAGCATTTGCCTAAGCATCCCAATATAGTTACGTTGAAGGACACTTATGAGGATGATAGTGCTGTACACTTAGTTATGGAGTTGTGCGAGGGTGGTGAACTGTTTGATAGGATTGTTGCTAGAGGGCATTATACGGAAAGGGCTGCAGCAGCTGTGACTCGCACAATTGTTGAAGTTATTCAGGTGAGAATTTATGCGGTTGGGGAGTTTTTCATGATGAGTTATTTTATTTGGAGTGTTAATTGCTTATGATACATAATTTATTGATCAAGTATTCGGAATTACATTATTTGGTTAATATATGCAACTTAAGGATTGTTCATGAATATTGAATAGCAAATTAGCAATGAGCAAAGAATGCCATTTCAGTAGAACAGTATGTTATGAATGAGTATACTTGTCGTGATCTCTTACATGTCGATTGCTTAGTCTGCTAACTTAGCAATTCTATTTCTCATTCAAGTATAGGCTAAACTTGATCTTTGCACTTCTTGGTTTGTTTAGGAATCTGATACCTTTTGATGTTACGGTTTACTTTATGCCGTTGAATGCCAAAATTGTCTTATACTGGGTAACCTTTTATAATATTTCAGATCGATGTCTTACTGTTAGCATTTTGTGTGTCATGTTTAGTTGCTATTATTTTGTTTTTTCTTTTGAAGTAACTCTAGAAAAACCAATTGGTAGCCACTCTCATTCAGTTGAGTTCATGTTTAGTGTGGATATTTCGCTATCTAGCATCTATACTTTGCTTTGAAACGAGTTAATTTGTTAAATCGGCTTCTCCACAGAATTGTCATAAGCATGGAGTCATGCATCGAGATCTTAAACCTGAAAATTTCTTATTTGGGAACAAGAAGGAAACTGCACCACTGAAAGCTATTGATTTTGGGCTGTCTGTCCTCTTCAAGCCTGGTAATGCCTTATTACTTTCGAACTCTGCGTGTATCATTGTTCAGACAACTATACGGCTGATCTCTTCATCCCTAGCTAATTCGTTAGTAATTCCACAGGCCAGAAATTTGATGAGATTGTCGGAAGTCCGTATTATATGGCTCCAGAGGTGCTGAAAAGAAACTATGGTCCAGAAATAGACGTCTGGAGTGCTGGTGTAATTCTCTACATATTACTCTGTGGTGTTCCACCATTTTGGGCTGGTAAGTTTCTGCCATTTTTTTATACTGCACGATCCGTTCCTCCTGTTTTTATAGATTCACTCTTGTTACCAATGTTGTCCACGAAGATAATTGAAGTACTTTATTATGGTACCATGTAATTTTGAGAAATAGTTGAATCCAATAATACTTAATAATGGCCTTCATATCTGAATATCTTTGAGATTGAGATTATGCAACTAGTAATTTGAGTATATTCTAATTAATTAACCGGCTTAATATTGAAGAGAAGCCGGCCTTATACTTAAATCTGCAGAAATTCCCTTTATCGTGTACTCAGTCTCTTATTTATCCCATATTCTTTACTTGAATTGTTCTTGACTTGCAGAAACTGAACAAGGAGTTGCCCAAGCGATCATTCGTTCAGTTGTGGACTTCAGAAGAGACCCTTGGCCTAAAGTTTCTGATAGAGCAAAGGATCTGGTCAAGAAGATGCTCAATCCTGATCCCAAACAACGGCTTACAGCTCAAGAAGTTCTAGGTGAATTATAGTCTCATTTGATCAATGCTCGAGGCCTCCATTCCATTTTCCTTGCATCAAATAAGAACCCCCTCACATTTATAGTTCTTGGATTTGCAGATCATCCTTGGTTGCAAAATGCAAAAAGTGCTCCTAATGTTTCTCTGGGCGAAACCGTGAGAGCTAGGCTAAAACAATTCTCAATGATGAATAAGTTGAAGAAAAGAGCTCTAAGGGTAATTCATTGCTTTTGTAAAACCATAGAAGATTTAGATGAATGTACTACTTAGAACATGTGGTACGCTAGCAGTTTTCGCACTAAACCACTTTCACATTTCAGGTGATTGCAGAGCATTTGTCGGTAGAGGAAGTGGCGGGCATAAAAGAGGGGTTCCAATTGATGGATACAGGCAACAAGGGGAAGATTGACATCAATGAGTTGAGAGCTGGGTTACTTAAGCTTGGCCATCAGATCCCTGAATCTGATCTCGTAGTTCTCATGGAAGCGGTTAGTGCCTTTTTTATTCATGAAGCATTCATATTTATCATTCAATCTCTGCTCATAAATTTTAAAGTGTTGTGTGCCACATTGTACGTTCCCCTTATGCCTTGCAATGCAACAAGTCAATCTTGTTGGTGGACGTGGTTCACGAATAGGTGCATGATGTAGAATTATTTGGAAAGATGCACATTATCATTATATGGAAGTAACGCCATTTACGTGTTGCAGGGTGACGTGGATAAGGATGGATATCTTGACTGTGCAGAGTTTGTAGCCATTTCTGTACACCTAAGGAAGATGGGCAATGATGACCACCTGCGCAAGGCCTTCCAGTTTTTTGATAAGAACGGAACTGGATATATTGAGATTGAAGAGCTTAGGGATGCCTTTGCTGATGAACCCGAGGCTACAAGTGAAGAGGTCATAAACGCCATCATTCAAGATGTGGACACAGACAAGGTTAGCGATACTTACATCACTGAGTTCTTATAGTCCCTTTTCCCGTTGCACTGTCTGAATGTGGTGCATGTGAACTTCGACTATTAGCATTATCGACCCGACTCAACAGAATACAACACTGGATATTAATTCAGTTGGTTTCAAATGTGTGTTTTTGGTATTGTTTTGTGCAGGATGGTCGTATAAGTTACGATGAGTTTGCTGCGATGATGAAGTCGGGCACCGATTGGAGAAAAGCATCGAGGCAATACTCACGAGAGCGATACAACAGTCTCAGCTTGAAGTTGATGGAAGATCCCTCTTTACAAATGAACAATGAGAGTAGATAGTGAAAAAGATCACTGATTTATTTGGTAGGCGAATTTCGTGGCGTTCCAGCAAGAACTTCTCATTCTTTTCTTTGATATTAATATTCAATGTTAAATGCTATGCTTGTAAGAAAATTTTCTTTTTCCTAGTTCGAGGATGACCAAGAATAGGTGATTGGTGTTTGTTGCATGGTTTGTTTGTTGGTTGCTAATTGTTATGTTGAGATAGAGAATTGGAAACATGAAAGTTTACTTATTGTGTATGATTTTTGTTTAGTGGACTTGTATATAGACATTTTCTTGAATTTACTTGCTTTTCTTTTTCGTTTGCCCCATTATATTAGTTACATTTCGCAAAATGGTAAATTTTTCACAAATACTAATAAAATATTAATTTTATTATACTTACCATTATAGTATAATCCAATATTTTTTGGAATAGTCTCTCGTAAAAAAAAAAATGAAAATAAGAAAAAATATGTTATACAAATGGATTGAAGTTAAGTGGAAGCAAAAAAAATTAAGCCCATTGGATTTATCACTGACATTCACAAACATTGATTATCGTGTCCAATTAATATGTGACTAATTGACCGGGATGGAAGGGTATAAATGATCAAATCAAGCCTTGGTTTGGTTGTTTAAAATCATGCATGCATGTTTAATGAATTGAAGCAAATAGTGATGGATGAAATTGAACACAAAAGAGAGTTTCACTTTCACCAGAAGTCATGGCAAGAGCAGGCTCCATTCACAAATTTGTGGAACCGAATCCTATCCCTAACCACGATCTCCCTATTGTACAATCTACTTATAGTCTTGATCACCTCGTGACAATCTTCACACACCCTAAGGTTCTTCACCACTCTGATCGTCGCCGGCGCCCTCGTCTTCAACAGTCCGTACGCGATCGCCAATCTCTCACTGTGCTCCCACAGAGCATCCATTTTCTCTCCATCCCCAACATTCTGCAAAACACACGCTATCCAGGGTTCATGCCCGCTGCCTTTCACCCGCTCCGACACCTCACCTATCACCTCCCTTATCTCCTTCGCCTCCGGATGGGACCAGTCTCCCATCACAAACTCATGCACGTGGCCGTTGATCTCAATGGAGCTGCATCCGGGCACTGCTTTGATCCCTCTCTCTCTCATCTCCCTTCTCACAGCGCTCATTTTCACCCATTCTGATGCCGATGCATACAAGCTTGATATCAGTATGTAATTCTCTGCATTCAGTGGCTCTGACTGAAGAAGCTGCTTAGCTACTTCTTCGCCTCTGTCGAACATCTTCTTCTTCTTGAAACTGACTACCAGTGTCCGCCATATTGCTGGATTTGGAGCAACAGGCATGGTTGACACGAATTCATACGCCTCTTCAGCTAGGCTAGCGCGACATAATAGATCAACCATGCAGCTGTAATGCTCCATAGATGGCTCCATCCCACAGTCCAGCATGCTTGACCAGTACTTCCTGCCCTCCGATACAAGGCCCCTGTGTGCACAAGCCGACAACACGCCAATAAGCGTCACATGGTTAGGCTCAACCTGAAACAATATTCCCAGCACTGCACATTACAAACTATTCATCAAGCATTGATTCTAAGATTCAACACAAATACGGGGCTATGCATGCTTGAACTATAAGAAGGCCGTAGTGGCAATCACTAAACGATGCAAACCTCAAGATTTTGCATTTTCTATTTTGGAGCAAATCACTATTAATGACTCAATCAACCTTGCTCTGCCTTACCTAAAACGTGGAAACCGATAACTATTACTTCCCAATTTAGCAAAGCTCAAAACTTGTGCATTATCTAATGCAAAGAAACCACTACAGTGAATCAACGTAAACAAGAACATTGCTCTTGAACTATAACAAGGCCGTGGTGGCAATCACTAAGCGATGCAAACATCAAGATTTTTCATTTTCAATTGTGGACATAATTTCTATAATGACTCAAATCAACCTTGCTCTTCCCAAAACATTTGCATTATCTAATGCAAAGAAAACCACGACAATGAATCAACATAAACAAGAGCAGTGGTCTTGATTACCTGAGCTTCTCCCATTCTCTCGAAAGTCTCCAAAGCCTCTTTTGCTAGCCCCGTCATAGCAAATCCCACAATCATGGAGTTCCAAGTCATAGTATCTTTGATGGGCATGGCCTCGAAAACACCCTGCGCCTTCTCAATGCACCCACACTTGGCATACATATTCACAAGCGCTGTATTAACCTCAAGAACGCTCTTCATTCCTTTCTTTTCAATGAACATATGCAGCCATTTCCCCAGATCCAAAGCTCCCGCCATTGCACAAGCAGAGATCACGCTCACCATCGTCACCTCATCCGGCTCCACCCCACCCTTCTGCATCGCCCTAAACACCTCCAGCGCCTCGTTCACCATCCCGCACCTCGCGTAACCCCCGATCACTGCGCTCCACGCCACAACATTCCTGTCAGACATCTCGTCGAACACCTTCCGCCCCAACTCAATCTCGTCGCATTTCATGTAGAAATTGAGCAAGGACGTCTGCACGAACAGACTGTCGCCGAAACCAGATGCGAGCACGTGCTTGTGCACCTGCCTCCCTTCGTGAAGCGCCGGCAGCATGGAGCAGCACTTCAACACGAAGGCCAACGTGAAGGTGTTTGACGTCGGGAACTTCATGTTAAGCAGGCTTTTAAAGAGGAAGATGGGGTCAGGAGAAGGGGAATGGTGCAGGAAACCTCTGATGAGCGTGTTGTAGGCGAAGATGTTTGGGCGCGGGATCTGGAAAAGCAGGCGGTGGGCGTAGTGGAGGTTGCGGTAGGCGGCGAAACAGAGGAGTTTGGAGAGGGAGAAGGAGAGGGTGGAGAGAGAGAGGTGGGGATGGGTGAGGATGTGGGCGTGGATTTGATGGAGGACTCTCATGTTGGGACATTTCTTGATCAGCAACGCTATTTCTTCCTCTTTTTCTGCCAGCTCTCCTTTTCTGCGCTGCGCTGCTGCTTCTAAAATTGCAAATCACAGAGAGAGAGAGAGAGAGAGCGAGCTACTGCCGTTTAAAGTAAATAACCGGCCCGGTCCGGTTCAAAGGGATGGCTATTTAGAATTGAATAGATTTCATTTCAATCTTTATTAAATTTGTAACACATTTCATAATACCTATTCTAAGTAGACCTATCTTTATTATACCATACCCTTTTTGCCACTAAATTATTCAAAATTTAATGATCACCAGATAAATTTACGTTTGTAAAAAAATTATTTAATATTTAAACAAATTTTCAACATTATTTTTAAAACTATAATAAATTTCTTATTTTTCAAAATTATTTAGGGATGTAATTATAATTACTAGAGAAACAATATCAAATATAAAAAATGAATCATATAATTAAAACACCCTAAAATATTTAAGAAACTCGATAATCTTAAAACTCGATAAAATAATTAAAATAGAGGGCGTACTTTTCAGAAAAGTAACTCGAAATATAATATGCATAGAGTGATCAAAGACATTAACCAAAAATCGTGTGATCAAAGACATGCATGTCACGTGTTTGGGAAACTTAATTGTCACACTTATAAAATTGGGCGTCCCTACCAAATTGTTACGTTTCAAAAAATGACAAATTTTTCACACTCAATAATAAAATATTAATCTCACTAACTCATTCTACACTTACAACTCTTAATTTTCGTGCCGAAAAGAAACATGACAATTGTAATGAGATTGAGGGAGTACCTTTTAACTTTTACTCATCATATTCTCCACCCTACCTACTAACATTCTTACATGTGATGCAACATTGCCCAAACAAACAATCATGAAAATACACATGTTATCTGCCAAACAAGATTTTCATCACGTGTAATACTACCTATGTTTCATTAAAGCAACAAGGGATCATACAAACTCTCTTAGATGGCACATTTTTGCAAGATACAATATGTGTTCAACAAATTTGGATCTATGAAACCTACAAGTTTTGAACAGAGTCATAACTCATAGCTTAGCGTATCTTTTGAAGTTTTCAGGAGCATCCTTGGCAGATTCCGGCACAGACAAGTTGCAAAGAATGGTGACTCTCGAGGATGCAATAAGTATTTTGAGTTCAGATTTGGAAGGTTCGCATTTTGAGAGGCGGACATCCCAGACCTGCTCAAACATCTTCATTACAACAAATAATTCGCAGAATAGCTACATATCATAGCTTCAGAACACACTGATTATAATGAAGTATCATACATAATGTAATGAATATCACCTACATTATAAAGAAAAAGTTCATAGTTCGTATCTAAAGCTGAGTTCTTACTTGAATACACCTACATAATGATTACTAGATTAAAATGACATTGTCATGCAATCTTGTTTGCTACTGATGAGATTTGGAGGCTAATGTATCAATAAGAACGAGAAAAGGAAGACAACAATAACAGAAACGCATAGGTGACAAAATGCAGGATGCAATGTATTTTGCTTTCTGTATAGCAAATTTGAAGGCAGTGAAATCATATTTTCATATACTTGGATCTCTGGTGCATTCCCGTATTTAAAATGATTTCATGTAGGGAGAAAACACGACATAATGAAAAGATAACCTGAATCGATTTGCCAACACTGACTGGTGTAGCCTCAGCAACTACTAAATCACCTTCCCGTGCAGGTTTTAGATGATTTATACTTAGTTGCATACCGGCTACCCTTTTAAAACCTGATGCAATATGAGCTCCTACACTTGCTACAGCTTCGGCCATCAATGCTGACATCCCTCCATGCAAAACCTTGAATGGCTACCCAATGTATACTTGCAAGTTTTAATATAAGGGACGATGATGACTACATAATACAAGTGAACCAGGGGATTCATACCTGACAGCACTTCGCAGTAATCAGGAGGTGGCCTGAGACTTTCTTGGCAGAGAGTTCATCAAATTCAAATCCAAATGTGTGAAGTGGAGCATCCAGAAGCTCAGTCTTTGATGGTGGTGGAGGCTGCGGATCTCCTCCAGCATTCGGTGGTTGGGTCATACTCTCAACTAAGCTCAATAGAGACGTTCTCCAGATTCCTTGAGGTGTGCACTTGCTGGTGGCTAACTTTACCATTGAAGATCAACAAAGGTCACCCAAAAATGATAAGCCAGATTAAATTATATTGGATAAATAATGTCCCTGTTTAGTAAAATAGCTAAAGCCAACAAACAACAGAAAAAATCAACATTTTGCTATTAAAATGAATACAATCAAACAATCTTGGAGATTGCCCTTTTTCCCATGTCCAGGTTTGGGCCGATATTTCAGATAAGCAAAGGACAAAAGTGAATATTAACAGAAAAGAAGCAGCAAAGCAACCGTTACAAAATAAATTTACCACAATATCTGTCCAATTTTGAAGCTTCAACTCTTTAATTAAGACTCTGAGAATCTTGAACAGTGACAGAAAAACCCCTATGAAGAACAGCTGAACCATAACTAAAGATTCTACCACCAAATACAGAACATTAAACACAAAGTTCAAAGCTAAAAAATGGTTTATTAAAAAACCAACTCGGGACTATCCAAAAAAATAGAAGGAATCAACACAATACAACAATAGGCAAGCAAATCAGTGGTAATCCAGCATTCTGAAAAAACGGAGAAATCGGAATACGGCCAAAACTGTCGTCACCTCCACGATAACGCAGAAAACTTAAACTACATGCAGAAAATAAATACGAACGAGTCCTCCAGAATCCAGATAAATTATCCAAATCGGCTGAGGTTTTTCATAATTTATTAACAGATTCCTCAGATGAGCGCATAGGTCGAGCATGAATAACAATGAAATTAAGATAACTGATTCAAATCCGGAAGATTACAGCATCTTACTTAAAATGCAACAAATAATAGAGCTAAAGGCAATATTTAAACAGATTTGAGCTAAAGGAGGAAACTCACCGTCAAATTGGAATTTAGTAGGGTGCACGCAAGTAGTAGGAAGGCGGAGAAGGCGAGAGTTAATAATTTATACATGTTCGTTCGAGCTTGTTTATTAAACGAACGAAACTTAAACATCATAGCATTTGACTCGTGAGCTCGTGAGCAAATTTATTAGCTAAAATTAGTAAAAAAATATAAAATAATTAATTTTATAAAAGTAATATCTTTGATTGAAATTTATAAATACACATTTTCACTATTGTGTATTATGAAAATATCTAAAACATTATATATATTAAAATACTCACTGCACTATTATGATATTTTTCAGAATTATGTCATTGACTTTTTTTAAAAAAAATAATTTGAATATAAAATATTTTTATTCAAGAGAGAAAGGGTCGGTCCGACACAAACCTGACATTGGCCACAATTAAAATAAAACAAAAAAAAATTAAAAATATTATTTTTTTTATTCATGAGAGTAGGTCTGTGTCGTAGGTCGGCACCGGGTCACTCACTCTCAATCCTCAAAATATTATTTTTTTTATTTATATAAAAGGTCTGTGTCGCGGGTCAATGTCGCGTGACACTAACCCAGACAAAGACCCACTCTCTCTCTATTCCCCTCCCCACGGACCCCAATGCCAAAAAAGTCGAAATGACTATTTCTTAAATTTGTTTAATATTTTGGTTATTTTTATAATGTGTTCAGTTTTTTTGATTATTTAAAATATTTTTCACAATATCTTTCATGATTTAAGAGTAATAATAATGATAAGTCTTTCAAATAATGAGAAAATTTAGAATTTGAGCATGAATATGATATTAATTTAGAAATAAATAACCTTTTCTTTCAAAACAATTATGGATATTTTAAATATATTTCAAATTTAGAAAGTTGGTTTAGACTCGACTAAGGCTCGATAAAGTTAGTGAACTTCAAAATGTTCGACAAAAAAGCTTGAAGCTCGACTCGATATTAAACGATTCAAACTTTAGCACGGCACTACTCGGCTCGACTCGGTTCGATTACACCCCTTGATGTACATTTAGCCTGAACGAGCCGGATTATCCCAAACTAAATTACTCCCTTCGTCCCGTTAGATTATTCTCATTTTCTATTTTCGTCTGTCGCGTCAGATTAGTCTCATTTCCTAAAATAGAAAAAAATTCACTCACATCAATAAAACACTAATTCTATTATACTCACAAATATTTATTATTGTGCCCAAAACATATGGACTAATATAATGGGACGAAGAGAGTATAGTTTAAGAGTGATATATTTTAGTTTAAAAAAGATTTTAATGGTAAAATATGTGACCGAATAATTCTAGGTCTAATAAAATTGAGCCTCAAAAGTCAAAACGGACAAATTGGCCCGATTGATTTGATTATTTTTTATTATCACTATAATTATATTACTAAAACTTACTTATATTATTTAATATTACATTTTTTATTAAGTTTTGAATCACACAATATAAATAATTTATAATCGATAATTAGATGCATAAAAATATTTCATCACGAAGTTAAAATATATATAAATATAGATAAAATAATATAATAATATATTTTAATATTTAAATGTATGAATATATAAAGATTGTGATTTATTTTGAGATTCTTAGGATAAAATAAATATACTTTATCATTCCCTATGTCTAGTTACAATTGTCCCCAAAGGAAGATCTATTCACATAGTTGGGGGTACAATCGTACCCCAAATTTTTTTTTTCTTTTATTAAATATATATTTTTATATATTATTATATATATATATATACTTTTACATTATGTACCCCCAATTTTTTTTATACGTTGTATCCCCAATTCTAAATTTCTAGATCGGCCCTTAATTGTCCCATTTTTTTCGGCACGAGAATTAAGGTTGCGAGTGTAGAATGAGTTGTGGAATTAATATTTTAATGTTGAGTGTGAAAAAGTTGTCAATTTTTAGAAATGAGACTAATGAAGTGGGACAAACAAAAAAGGAAAATGGACAATTCGAGTGGGACAAAAGGAGTATTTTAAAGATGATTAAAGTGATAAAATATTTAATAACATGGAGAAATATAAAAAATATTACAAATAAAAAATAATTCGTGAACTCGTCGGTCCGATGGGCTAGCCCAAAAATTAATAGGTTAGGGTTAAGATTTTTAACCCAAAATAATTTTAGCTCGAACTAAATATCTCATGTTAGGTAATTTGATTGTTAGTAATTTTCTTTATCCTTAATTGTTTTTGTTTTGGTGGGTCAAAGACCAAACCAGTCTAGAAGTCTCTAAATTAGTCCCAATTTAATTTTAAATGTAAAGTCCTGTAAGGTTTTTTAATCGAGTTGTAATTGTAGCTGATTGAATAATAGACTGATGGATCAGTCTGTGGATGCACAAAGGACTCGGAGAGACTGAAAGATCGTTGTGGAACTGATCAATCTGGAAGACATCAGTGTGGGACTGACAAGTTTGGGATTAAATCAATATTAGAACTGACCAGTCTCAAAATATCAAACTTGCCAGTATGGGGATCAACGTTCAGACTAGAAACATCAGTCTTCATTGACTTGCTGGGCTGACGACATCAGTATGAAATCCTTAGTTCCAATTCCTGCGCATAGAGACAAAGAGATTCGTCTGAGGAATGGTACTGACAAGATTCGACTTAAGGATTGGAGATTCCTTAAAGTCTGCAAACTCAAGACTTCAATCTTGATTCCTCGGACTGATCAGTCTAGATTCCTTGGACTGATCAATACAGTCGTTCTGACGTAAAGGTGAACAGTCACACTCAAAGTTAGAAAAAGCGGGAGCAGGTGCAGGATTTCTAGAAAAGCACCTACCTACTGTCGTTCGCAGCAGAGAACATAGACTTCGGATTGGACAATATCCGATGTGTCCCTAATGACTCAAAGATTCAAATCTCTAGACCTTCGTCTATAAATAGCCGAGAACTTCAAAAGATTCAAGCACCTAACACTGTATTATCAAGTGAGCCAAAACTCTGCTGAAATTCCTACACGTTCTTTCTACAAGCTTACCGTGTGTCACCTTTGTGAGCACGAGACTCAAAACTTCTTGTTCTTGAGTTCATCTTGGTGTTCTTTATCTCTAAGAAAGAACACAACAGTCAAGTACACTCTGTACTTTGACTCTTAAGGGCGTGTAACCGCAAGATAGTTAGTTCTAGAGAGAACTATAAAAGCCCCATTCCGGCGAGGAGGCTGCGTGGTGTGCCTACACTCTAAGAAAGCTGAGAAGTGAAGGATGAAAGAGGACCGAATGAGTGAACTGGAGGACAAGGCATTCTCCAGGTAGTAAGAGATCGTGGGAGCACCCTGTTGTAATTCGACACTTGGTGGATGTTGGGAATCGAACGCACAACAAACACAGAAACAACACAACAGATTTCACACAATCACTGAACACCACTCACACAGATCAATACGCCGGATTTACGTGGTTCATCGGTTTGCACCGACTACATCCACGGGAAGGTGAAGGACTAAAATATTATTGAGCTACCACACCAATTACAAGGGAACTCTCTCAGACTTTTCACACTCTCTCTCTCTCTAACAAAAAAAACTCACGAAGATGATGATTCGCGCATATAAATGAAAAAGCCTGATCTTAACAAACTACCCATGCTCGCCTATCACATCATTACACTAACTCTCTCTCCAGAAAATAAGAAACACGGTATTATAAGTGAAATACGACTTCACTCTTTCTCAGCCAAGAACCAAGTTCGAACCTCACTCACAACAACACACGAATTCACTCAACATGCACAGCACATGCAGTCATCTCCACAAATCTCCCTCCTGATTGCAGCTCAATTTCCAGCCCACTTCCTTCCTCTTAGCCCCATTACAGAGCAAATACGCTGATCAACAGATCAGCACATTCCCATAAGGGCAATGCAATATCTGAACTTCGCAGCAGGGACCGGCTTGGTTAACCCATCTGCTGCATTGTGATCTGTGTGAACTTTCAGTAACTGTACCCTACCTTTATCCACAATATCTAAAACAAAATGGTACCGCACATCAATGTGCTTGGATTTGCTGTGGAACACAGGGTGTTTAGCCAAATGCAATGCGCTCTGGCTATCACACCAAATAGTGACTGTTTTCTGTGAGATTCTCAACTCATTAATAATTCCTCTCAGCCAAATGGCTTCTTTAATAGCCTCCGTAATTGCCATAAATTCAGATTCAGTAGTTGACAAAGCAACTACTGACTGTAGGTTAGATTTCCAAGCTACTGCCACTCCATACAAGTTGAAGACAAAACCGGACTGAGATTTTCTATTGTCTCTGCAAGCTGCATAATCTGCATCTACATACCCAATCAGAGTTTCTGAGCTTGATTCCTTTTTCTTTTCGAATAATAACACATGCCTACTTGTTCCTTTCAGATATCTGAATATCCCTACTACTGCATTCCAATGATCTTTTCCTGGCTTAGCCATATACCTACTAGTGACACTTAATGCATAGCAAATGTCTGGTCTTGTGCACAACATCAAGTACATCACACTACCAATAGCACTTGCATAAGGTATATTATCCATATAATTCTTCTCATCTACAGTCTCTGGCTGCATTTCCTGACTCAATTTGGCATCCAAACTCAAAGGTATTGCAAGGGGTCTGCTCTCCTTCACCCCAAATTTCTCTAACACCTTCAGTAAGTAGTTAGTTTGAACCAGCTTTAGTTTTCCATCCTGTCTCTCACGCAAGATATCCATCCCAAGTATCCTTGAGGCTTCCCCCAAGTCCTTCATGTCAAATGCTGAAGACAGATCAGCTTTAACCTTATTAAGATCATTGATATACTTCCCTGCAAGAAGCATATCATCAACATACAACAACAAGAAGATTAGGCTTTTATCTGTACCTTCCTTGAGGTATACACACTTATCAAACTCGGATCTCACAAACCCAATGTCCAACATATGAGCATCAAACTTCCTATTCCACTGTCTTGGACTTTGCTTAAGTCCATACAGTGATTTTTTCAAGAGGCAGACCTTATCCAGCTTTTTATTCACTTCAAACCCCGGAGGCTGCTCCATATATATAACCTCCTCCAACTCACCATGTAGGAAAGCTGTTTTGACGTCTAACTGAAACAATTCCAGATCAAGCTGCACCACAATGGCTAGCAAGATCCTTATAGAGCTGTGTTTGACAACTGGTGAGAAGATCTCATTAAAATCCACACCTTCTCTTTGTGTATAGCCCTTGGCCACAAGCCTTGCCTTGTACCTGATTACTTGACTGCCTGCATTCTCAACTTTTCTCTCGAACAACCATCGGCAGCCTATACAAGCTTGATCTTTTGGTTTATCAACCAATATCCACGTTGAGTTTTTTTATCAAAGAGTTCATCTCATCCTCCATGGCTTGTTTCCACAATTCACCTTCTGGGCTGCTGCAGGCTTCTTCATAGGTTTTAGGCTCCTCATCTTGTAGCTTCTGAGCTATGTTCAGGCTTAGGAAGGTAACATCAGCCTGGGAAAACCTCCTGGGAGGGTGAACCTCCCTCCTGACCCGATCCCTAGCCAACATATAGTTTCTAAGTGGTGAATGATGGCTTTGTGGCTGTTGATCAGCTGGTTGTATTTGTGATGAGTCCGGTTCTTCATTTACACCATCTATAATTGGGGTCACAAGTCGATCTTCAACTTCATCCTCCTTTTCACTCACATCAGATCCCTGAGAACTGCCATTCCTTTTATCAGCAAATGGCATTTCATTTTCATTAAAAACCACATCTCTTGAAGTAATAACTTTTTTCTGCTCTATACTCCATAGCCTGTAACCTTTTGTACCCGTAGGGTACCCCAACATGACACACCTAAGAGCTCTAGGATCTAGTTTGTCAACCTTTACATGTGCATATGCCAAACACCCAAATGGCTTGAGGTATGAATAGTCTTGTCTCCTTCCAAACCACATCTGATTTGGAGTTTTAAAACCAAGAGCTGTAGAAGGGCTCATATTAATCAAATGGCAGGCCGTGGACAAAGCCTCACCCCAGAATTTCTTTGACATTCCAGATCCTATTAACAAACATCTCACCCTCTCCAAGAGGGTTCTATTCATCCGTTCTACAACACCATTCTGTTGTGGGTTGTGTGGAACTGTCTTGTGCCTCTTAATGCCTTTCATTCTGCAATAAGAATCAAAATCCTCAGACAGGAACTCCATGCCATTATCGGTTCTTAAGCATCTAACCTTTTCACCTTTTTCATTCTCAACAAGGGTGCACCAATCTCTAAATTTAGCTGTTGCTTGATCCTTGGACTTCAAAATGAAGGTCCACACCTTTCTTGTATATTCATCTATCAGAGATAAGAAGTATCTACCTCCCCCGAGTGTCTCTGTCCTTGAGGGTCCCCAAATATCGGCATGTATGTGTTCAAGTGGTTTTGAACTCCTCATTTTGCTTGGCTGATATGGAAATTTCTTGCTCTTCCCCATAATGCACTCTTCACAGCAGCTTAAATCTGTATCATCATGATATTGGATCAGTCCTTGTTTCTTTAGCTCATTGAGTCCCTTCTGACTAATGTGCCCTATACGTTTATGCCACAACTGGTTATCAATTTCCTTCACCACATCTGCTTGTCCAGACACAGTCATAGCATGCAAATAGTAGATGTTGTTAACTCTCATTCCCTTTAACACAACTTCATCACATTTCATGACAGTCACCTCACCACCATTACCAATGAAGCTATACCCTTTAGCTTCTAGTGTCCCAAGTGAGATTAAATTCCTCTGAATTTGAGGAATGTATCTCACCTCAGTCAGCAATTTACAGATCCCCAAATGATTCATTATACGAATTGATCCAATGCCTTGTATTTGGCATACTTGGTTATTACCAAGCATCACAGTTCCCAGGTTCTTCAACTCCAAATCCACAAACCAATCCTTCTTATAACACATGTGAAAAGAGCAACCAGAGTCTAGGATCCAGCCTTCTTCACTTGAATGTTCAGATACATTCAGAACTTCATCATGGCTCTCCTCCACAGACTTCACCATATTGGAGCCTTGGCCTTGTTGATTCTTTTGTCTCAGAACCGGGCAATCTCTAATTAAGTGACCTGTTCTCTTGCAGTAGTGACAGGTTCTACTCTCAGGGTGAGCACCATAAGTTTTGGGTTCATATTGCTGAGAAGTGATGGATTTATATACTGAAAGCATTATGATTGGTATATTATGTACAAGGTTTATTGGTTAATATACTGGGAATCATAATTGTTGTATGTTCATCTCCTGTCTGAATTAACAAACATGTGTCGCAAACACAATTATCCTCTTATCTCGTCGATAGGGAGATCATACGGTGTGTAGGAGATCACGGAAGATCGTATGGATCGTTTGACCTAGCGAGATATAAATAGTCATCACAGCTGAGACAGTTCCAGGATAAACTGTTGGTATAGGCTGCAGCATATGCGGATAAGCATCTTATCTTGGATGTCTTGGTATGCTGGTGTGGGGTACACATTGATGAGGACCTAAGTCGAGATCGATTCTTTTATCTGACATTAAAAGAATCTAGATCTCTATGACTCGATGGAATCTTAAACCTATATGAGGATACAGAAGTATACATACATTGTATATCACTTTGAGTTGCAGAAAAGGATCTAGTTGAACCTGTACTTCTGCAGTCTTGGGTGATATTAATTTGTGTATGACTGTCTGGTATCTGAACTAGGTAACCACATCCAGTATAGGATGGTGACATTCCCTGAACAGCTCAAAAGGTTCGTTATGCTAAAGTCCTGCAGGCTGATTAAGTTCAAGCATAAGTGAAAAGGTTTGAGTGGATTGATTCAGGAATTAAAGATGTTAATTAATTAAATGGGTTGTCAGAGCCTAAATTAATTAACGAATGTCTGTAACCTTAAATGTGGGGATAAACCGAGTCTAATGCAACCCGTTCCTCAAACGTGGTAGCAAATAGGTAGGACAGTATTGATTCTCTGGTGGCATGAATCAATATTAATTAATTAATTATATTCTGGGTTGAATATGGGAATTAATTAATTGATAGGACTTATTTGCTATTTGCATTCTGGTCCCTGGTCTGGCCCATGATAACTCAAGCCCAATAGAAGCCAAGAATTTCCTATAAATAGGCCTCAGTACCTCATAACTCAATTGCACCTACTTCTCATAAGATCACAGATTACACACAACAAACCAGAGCCTTGGGAGCTGCTAGTGATCGATTGAGATTGAGTTTACGAGGAGGAAATTCTGCTTCTCAACCGGGCAAGGGATCTGATAGAATAATCTTCACCAGATTTTCAGATCGAGTTGGGATACAAATCAGAAGATCAGATCAGGAGGATTCTTCTTCTCTCTCCTCTTAATTTTCGAAAATATCTTATTATTTTCTTAAGATTAATTTCCTCAATCTGTTAGGAATTAAATCTTGGTGCGTGGGAAGGATCAAAGGGCATCTCTACGCACGCGTTCTTCATCGTTCTTCAATCCAGGTATTCCGCATAACCTTCTTATGCATAATAATATAGGAGCATGCTAGGATTGTTCATAGGCATAGCAATTTATTTTTGATATTCCAATTAACGATCCTTGGCAAACGGACTTCGTGATTCAGTTCACGAATCCCTTCAAGAAGTACCCTTAAAGCTCCCTTTATACTTTTGATTAGAGGAGGTTTGATGACCAAAGTGCAAAAGAAAATGCAATAACGCATAGGGAAAATGATGAAAAACACATTTTGCGTTTGAGTTTTGGGTTTTATGGAGAGTGGATTTGCGTTTTGGGATGTGTTGGATTGGAGATGGTCTTAACCAATCTATATAATATATGAAAAGAAGATAGTCTACCCATAACCGTTCCCGTCAAAAAAATTTGTTTTAAATTTATATTATTTTTTCTATTATATTACATAAAATTAGATATAAAAAATTATAGATATACAATTATAATATAAAATAAAAAAGTATATTTTTTATTTTGTCATTAAAATATTTTATCTCACCAATTTATTAAAGGAGATAATTGTCTTTTCCGTGCAACATTCGAGTGTAGGTGTAGATCTATAAATATATGAAAAGAGAATAGTAATTATTTTAAAATTGGCGGGAACAATTACTTATTAGTATTGCTAAAATTAAGGCTAATAATTTGGACAATTATATTAATATTTATTTTATCTCAAAATACATTATAATTTAATAAGATAATTATTAATTTTAGAGCGAAAACACAAAATAGCCATTTTGGCTATAACACATATTCATTTTAGCCAATATTATGCACATCTCACGAATATAGCCAAAAGTACGTTTTTCAGATTGGTGTCATACCTTTTCAGGTTATTTGAATCATGAGATTTGACAAAAAAACATAAAAATATATATATACATAAAAATATCGGGGGACCGAGTGCGATCGCATTTAAATTTCGGAAAATGTAATAAAACAATTTTCTTGAAAATTAAATGAAAAAAAAAAATTGTCGAGTGCGACCGAGTGCGACCCCGAGTGCGACTCGAGTGCGACTCGCTGTCGACACGTGAATCCGAGAAAGGGGCCCACCCGGTAGCGACTCCGACTGCGACCGAGTGCGACTCGGTCAAAAAAATAAAATATTTAAAGGGTCAATTAAACCCTAAATTGGTCCTCCCCAATTCGCAGTCGTTCATTTTTTTGTCAAGAAACTGAATCGCAGTCGTTCGAAGTCGTCTCTCTAGCCAAACCGCCGGCCGTCGAGCTCCTCCGCCCGTCCAGCACCGTCGCCGTCGCCGTCGCCGTGGCAGATGGTTTTGAGGTTATTAACTAAATTTGAATATTTGTTTTATATATGTAGTTAAATTCGTAGAATATGTGTGTTGTTAATTTGTTTAATTGTGTTTATTTTTGGATTTATATTGTTGATAAATGTTGAAATATTTAAGATATTTTTGATGGAAATTGTTTGTGGTTTATTAGGTATATATTGATTTATATTTGTGGTTTATTCGTGTAAATATTGGATTTATATTTGTTGTTTATTCGTGAATTATTCGTGAAAATGTTGGATTTATTCGTGGATTTATTTATTGAATTATTCGTGTAAATGTTGGATTTATATTTGTTGTTTATTTCAAGAAATTGTGTTGTATTTTGATTTTGTGGTTAGTTGGAATTTTTATAGTTTTTATGGTTAATTTATCATATTTTAATTGTGATGGTATTATATGTGCAGATTGAATGGATTAGACGTGACTTACATGGTGCATCTAGTAAAATAAACTTATGCACTAAAGTTTCGGTATTAGATCACATAGATGTAACATTACGGTCTGTAGGAGGGGGGCAGTTAGTAGAACAGTTTAAGAATGGACCTTTTGGGAAATTATTAAATTGGAAAAAGCAGGGTCCAAGTGCATCTCAAGCACTTTTAGAATTATTCAGTTACCAAATTAGATCTCCCAACCCACATGAGTTATGGTTTTTAATTGGTCGTCAGCCTATTAGATTCTCGGTGACGGAGTTTGCTCTAGTGACTGGTTTTATGTTTGGATCTAGTAGTTTTGATGTTGCTGGACAGTATGACCCATCTAGTACTACAGTGTATGTACAGTTTTGTGGTGGTAGGTCTATTAGTGCGAGGGATTTGTTAGGCCTATTCAAGGATACGAAAGTAGATAAAACTAGACATGACTTGTACTTAAAGGTGGCTAATCTTCTAGCATTATGGTACTTCGTACTTGGGTATTCGGAGAAGCGCAAGATAGAGCCCTGGATGTATGAATTACTTGATAGGTGGGATATTTGGTGTGGATTTCCATGGGGTGCATACGCGTATAAGTCTTTACTTCATTATATCGCGTATGTTCCCACCACAGTTGCTGAACTTGGTCAAAGCTTTCATCTCGGTGGACCGATCTGGACTTTGCAGGTAAATTATTATAACTTTTATTGCATCATTGTTGCGAGATAATTTTAATTAACTAGGACATTTAATTGTGTAGGTGTGGTCTTACGAGGCCATTCCGAAGCTGGCAGCTGAATGTTGTACAGTCAATACGCCGATTGTCTTTCCAAGATTTTTGAATTGGAAGTTTAGCAGGCCAGAGGTTAAGAATTGGAGTACTTTTTTTGCTGATCCGAATGTAAGTAATTTCGATAAATATTTTTAAATTTTTAAATATATTTATTTACAATTGCGTTTCTTATTGCAGCTGTCATCCTTGCCTTTTTTATATCCTACTGCTGACGAGGAGCGCACTGCATATTATTTGTCTAGTCAGCAAGAGAATCCCATTGGCGTTGCATTTCACATGCCTGAGAATCCAGTACGCCCAACCAGAAGACGAGATGACGGTCTCCCTGTTCTGTTTCGTCGAGCAACCCATGCAGGAGGAAGTGGAGATGGTGATGAGGGGCGACATGATGATGAGGGGCCTCATGCTGATTTTGGGTCTACTGCTGGTCATGAGGATGTAGGGCATGACGATGATGATGATCAGGGGCAAAATTTGGGTGGAGGGCCTCGTGAGGGAGGACATGAGGAGCCACATGACTCCAGAGGATCTCGTAGGCGCAGTCGTTCGACCCGACATGGTTCTTCATCCAGTGGGTCCTCTGGTGATTATAGGAGATTTCGTGGATCACGGAGATTGTTTGCGATGATCCGAGATGCTGTTACTGCTGCGGTGAATGCTGCAGTTCCCGCTGCGGTTGATCGTGCATTCCGTACCTATGGATGTAGACGAGATGATGTTGGCGAGTCTAGCCAGAGTAGGAGCCGGAGACGTGAGATGGAGAGGGTGCCGGAGCAGGACCAGGATCAGGATCAGCCGCCAGTGCGTGAGCACCGCAGGCATAGTTCAGTAGAGACTGGTCGGCGTAGCAGGTCCAGTTCGGCTGGTCATGAGCGTCGCAGACATAGTTCGGCGCAGCCACTTGATATACCCTCTCCGAGCGCTTTTGGGATACCCGGGACTACAGCTACTCCGAGTCAGTTAGCTATACCCGAGATTTCAGCCCCCCCGATCCATGTTGATATACCCGGCAGTTCAACCAATCCGGGACATTTTGATGTCTCAGAGTTTGTATCCAGCCCCGCCAGCACTTATAATAGAGAGCTAGCATTGCTCGTCAGGGACGATGATGTTCTTGAGGTATTTTCGTATAACTTATTTATTTATTAGTAATTGATGACATTAACTTTATAAAGTGTTGTGTAGGTTGGAGATGGTCGTCCGTGGAGAATCACCACAGCTGAGTATTGCAGATATCATGATTGGTTACAATCTGGACAGGAATCTCGGAAGTTCAACCCCGATGGTCACGGATACGGGTTGCCAAAAGTGTGGTTTAACCATATTGAAGACATGAATGGACGACTTGATGATACCGTGATTGAGTAATATACACAGATCAGGCAGAAGACTGCACCACCAAGAATACGTATTGTCAGGCCTCAATTCTATGTAAGTCAATTTGATTATTATTTTTATTTGTCTTCTTTTAGGGTATTTTAGGTACTAATTGTACTTTGTTGTGTTTGTTTTTTAAGGACTTAATGAAAACTGTCAAGAGAGACGAATTTCCTCCAAGCGTCCAGAAATTTATTCGAGGGATCGACGCATCGACATCGAAGGATTGGTTTGGAGCAGATACGGTAAGTATTATCTTCATTTATATTTTATTTATGATTAATGAAAATGTAGTAATATTTATGATTATTTTAATTTTGCAGATTATTGTACCGTGCAAGGTTGGCACGAAATGGTACACTGTCGTCTTTCGTATTTCCAGTTGGAATGTTGAAGTGTACGATGCATACGCGCATCAGGCAGAACCGCATCAATCGCAGAAGCTACTGAGTGAGATAAGAAAAATGACTGATTGTTTTCACTGGTATCTTAAGAGACTTGGTTATTGGGATCAAAACACATTGAGATTACGTGAGCCCACTGCAGGGAAGATGGCCGTGACACATGTTTGGAAATTCGAGAGCAATGTTCGTCGCCTGCATGATCTGTTTGCTTGTGTGCACATCAATGAGGTAGCATTTGGGGTACCAAGCATTGCTTGGATGCATGATGTTAGGAATTACCCTAGATATAGGAAATTTCTAGCTATTCAGTTTTTCCTAAACACTGTTTGATTTTCATTGTTTTTGAACATGTTTCTATTTGTATTTGTACTTCTTTATATTATATTTAAGACTTTGGTTTATTCGTCGACAAACACTTAATTTTATTCAATACAACAAACGAGATGATGTTATTCATTACAAACAAAGTCGAAATACACTAATTATTCATAGTTCGATCTGGACATGTGCGTTTAGTGTGTGTTTCAGATCTGCATATACTGCATTTTTTCTTAGCGCGTTGCCTACTACTTGAAGATTGACCAATATCGGCACCCGATGGGCGTCTACGAGATCTAGGTCGTCCAGCTTGACGAGATATAATTGGAGGCAGGACACACAACGAACTTGCTTCGGCAGAAACATCCCATTCGTCTTGCGGTGGCAGTGACTGTACGACTCCACCGTATATTTCTCGCCAAGTTGATGTCTTATAGTAATGACTTACATAGTCGTACGGGTTCAACCCAACATGACTGTCACAATTATGATTAAGTTAATAACATATTATAAAATGAAAATTAACTTAAATACGTTTACCTAATTGCAGCAACGGCATGCGAGCACGGGATGAGGTCCAGTTGCAACTCACGACAATCGCATGTGGATAACTCCAGATCCTCCAGATCAACCCTCCAAGTTCTTGCTCCTTCATTCACCTTCATTTTCATTGCTGATATGGGTACAACTGAATATGAATGCGAGAGTTCTACTAACGGTGTTAATTTTGCAACAGCTTCCTCCGTCAAGATATCCTCGCGCGCAGATGCCTTAGCTCTTTTTTCATCAAACCATTTTTCAAGAATACCTCTGTACGTGTCAATAATAGAGCAGATCGGCAACCGTCGGGCATCCAGTAAGCGAGCATTGAAAACCTCAGCTGCATTTGATGTCAAGAAACTATATCGACGTACAGGACATTGCGACCTAGCCCATCGATCTGGTCCTACATCCAATAGTTTCTGAAAGGCTGCTGGTTTCTTCTGATTGATTCTATCCATCGCTTGTTGATATGCCACCGATCGGTAAGCATAAGCAGCACGTTGGTACAACGCAGCAATGTCCTGACCGTACCCTGTCATTTTATTTAGAAGATGGTAAAAACATAAGCCGTGTGGCACACCAGGATACACTTCACTGATCGCATTGGAGATGCTAATGTGTTGGTCGGATACAAGCAGCATTTGATCTGTGCATCCAAAAGAAATCCGTAATCGAGACATGAACCACTTTCAACACTCATCATTCTCGATGCTGCCGACACCAATTGCAAGTGGAAAGACATTTTCGTTACCATCTTTTGTGACAACAACAAATAAGACGCCTTTGTTTCGACCCTTCAAATGAGTGGCGTCAACAACGATAACCGGTCTTAATAACCCGTTCTGAAACGCCGTCCGTGAAACACCTAGAGCAACAAAACAATGACGAAATCTTCCATCGGAATCAATCTCCAAATCTGTTAAAGTACCTGGATTGTATTGTCTTAACACCTCCAGATATTTGGGCAGGATAGAAAAAGAATCTTCTATACCACCATAGATCAAGGAAATTGCTGCATTTCGAGCTTTTAGTGCAACACCATAGCTAGTACGGATCCCAAATGATGCCTGCAACTCCGTCATAATTTCACGGGGTTTTATAATTGATCCTTGCCAACGCATCTTTCGTGCAAAATACGCGGCAACAGCTTTGGTGCGGACATTCCGGGATCTTATGCCTGCAAGATTGTTAACGCAATCATGATTACGATGGAACTTGCGTATGATCCAGCAACTACCTCTGCATGATGCCCGTATGAAGAACGAACAAGAGGCACTTCGTTTGCAAGTGTACTCAACGCGAGTACTAGATGAGCGCACCACTTTAAATTCAACACGTTGCTCCATATGCAAAAGAGATACGGCAATTAGAAGATCGTCCTTCGTATAGAAGATAGAGCCCAATGAAAGTTCCCGATCTAGTATGGCTGCAACATCTCGTACCACTGGTGACTGTGATGAATCCAACGATATAATTGGAACTAGCCAATTATTTAGATCGCCTTCAACGTGACATGAATCCGGGAGAGGATGGGTTGGCATAAGATTGGATATAAACGCACTCATTCCACCAACTGATCGGATCCATGCAGAAAACTCAGCCACTGTAAAATTCTTTAATGCATCAGAATTGATGAAATCTTCATCATCACTAGACTCCTCCTCGGATTCCTCGTCCTCCTCTTCATCATTAGAGTCAACGATATGACCCTCACTTGTTGAGTGGTGACCTGTATTTTCATTCTCCTCCTCCTCCTCGTATGGATGCTCATATTCTTCATGGGGGGGCTCATCGTTTAAATTGGGTATTTGGGAGCTCCGACTACCACCTTCTGAAGACGTACCAAAAATCAATGAGTCCCCAAATCTTTGTAGATCTTCCAGACCTGGACTAAAATGCTGGTAAATTGGTGGACTGCTTGATGATAAGAACGGCCTGTATGGGGATGGCTCACGATGTGAAGTCCCAACACCGGTACTCGCCGTATAATTCATAACAATATAAACATGCGGCTCCGAATAAAGAGCAATCAATCGTTGAAGCTCTAGATCCGTCACCAACAACGATTTCATAAATCTGCCACTTCGGGATTGGGCAGTGTAATAAATATTATACTGACCGAGTATGGCTTCCGCATCAAAAATAAGTTGAATGTTGCTTCTTAATGCGGCTATGGAAATGTTGGCGACTGGTATATAAACCAGTCGTTCTTGTCCGCCAATGTAGTTGCACGAGTCATCCCATTGCCCATTGTAGTGAAGAATTATGCTGCACCAATTCTCCATTTTGAGAAACAAAATAATTTATTTTGATGAAGATAGACGGAGACTGAAAGTGAAACAAAAAATGTAGTGCGAAGAAATGTTTATGCCACCACAAACTTCACTTCAATTATATAAGTAATACAGAGTGTCGGCAAATAGTTGAAGGAAATAAAATTCATCAAATAAAAAAAAATTGATCTCTGCAAAATTTTCAAAAATATCATGTACGATTCATTACTCTTCACATAATATTTCCAACAACCTATATAATAGGTATGCAGTGTGCATGGACTCATCATATCAATATGTTTGAACACTTTATTGCATTACTATTCAATAGCAAAATAAGTAAAATATTCTCGTGCAAAATCAACTCAAAAGTATACAAAATATATTTTTATAAATTAAATAGGAAGAATTAGATTTTTAAAATTTAAATATATATTTAAAAAATGAAAAAAAAAACATGAGTTAGACCGGGTCGCCACCGATCCCACTCGGTGGCACTCGGGTCTCACTCGGTAGGACCGACAAAATATATAAATATAAATAAATAAAAAATTGAGTGCGACCGAGTCGCAACCGTTCCCACTCGGTCGCACTCGGTTCGCACTCGTGTGGGACCCACACATTTTTGAATTAAAATATTAATTGAGTGCGACCGAGTCGCCACCGTTCCCACTCGGTCGCACTCGGTTCGCAATCGTGTGGGACCCACCATTTTTCGAATTAAATTATTAATTGAGTGCGACCGAGTCGCAACCGTTCCCACTCGGTCGCACTCGGTTCGCACTCAAGTGGACCCCAAAACATTTTAATCGAATTTTGCTCTTTAAAAAAAACACGAGTGAGACTTGGCTTTTCCATTTTAATTTTTTTAAAACCCGATAGCTACCCTAATTATTTCTTTTTGTGAGTAAATAAATAGATTTTGGTTCTAACATCTATAAAATTAGTTAACAACAAATTTTAACTAAAAGATTAGACATAAAAGTCAGAATAATTGCAATCAAATGATTTGTAAACTAATTCCAATGCTAAAAATTGTACTTTTGGCTAAAATTGCAATGAGTTAATAAAAGTGGCTAAAATTGAAATGTGTTATAAGAAAATGGCTATTTCAGATAATTTAGACTTAATTTTATATATAATAAATATACACTCTTTTATTGATTCTACTACCACATAATAATCCATAATCATCTCCAATAATATTAACAAATATTTATTAAGGAATTTATTGTCCTAAACCATTATAAATTATTCTTTGTAAAAATTCAATAATACAAATCAAACATAAAACTTTACAAAATAAGAGTTCAATTATAAAAATCGCAAACAAATATTGTTTTATTGAAATTGTTATAATTATTTATTTTATATGTTATAATATACAAAATCGCAAATAAAATAAAATTTATATTGATGTGATGTTTTTGAAATAAAAAATGACAAAAATATAATTATTGTGATTTTTTTGTTTATTTATATAATTATAGATATATTGGGCTAAAATCTATATATAATTTTATATATAAGGTATTAAAGTGTAATTACGAGTTTGATTTCATATATAATTATTGCTAAGATTACGGCTATAATTACGACAATAATTTTTTTAATCTATTAAATAAAAAAATATGCTAAAAAATTATGACAATTGTTTTATATAAAAATTTCATAGTTGAATATTTTAAATATAGAAAATGCAAAACTAAAAAGAATCATCCATTACTATTATATTACTTTCAAATTTAAGAAAAAAATTATGGGAAAAAAACTGCCCATTACACTTAGATCATTCTCAAAATTACGAAATTATTCATTCTTTTGATACAGTCAAATATTGAGTTCATTAAAGATTTGTTTGAATAGTTGTATTTTTCTCGCCGTAAAAAATGAATTTCTTCAACCATTCTTTCATTTGAACTTAAATAAAATAGTATTACACCGACACTTTTCATTTCTCCCACCATTTCATTATTTGAAATGAAATGAAATAAGTATCAAATTATTACATGCACAAAATAAAACAAGTCCTATTCAATAATGGTTCACGCCCAAAATATACGTTTAACTTGACAGTTCAATAACACAATATCAACCTTTTTTTTTATGAAATGTGGATACATTAATTTGATTTTTTTTATTTTATTTAAATTAGTAGTTTTATTTAATGTTTAAAATATATACTTGGGTATATCGGTTTCAAAATGTGTACTGTTCAACATATTTTCATAACCGTTTAATAATATATTACTTAAGATACAATATTTTTGTGATTATATTTTTATATAATAAAATATAAAATAATAAATATTATTCTTATGTGATCAATTTTTTATACAATAAGATATAAAAATTATTAAATTCTTGAATTGAAACTGAAACAAAAATAACATGGATGCATGCCACGACACGCGAATATTCCGTGCAACGCACCGATGAAAAACTAGTATTTATTTTAAAAAATATATTGATCTTTATTGGAATTCAGTTAATCAAGATTTGAATATATAGTTTCAAAACAGAGAGAGAAAGAGCAAATTCAGAAGGAAAAAATACTTAAAAAAGAGTTATATATACTATGTAGTATCAAGTATGAAACAAAGCTTATATATAATACAATCCCAGCTGAAATTAATTTTCACTGGTTTGCCTCTTGAGCAGTTGCGGCGCCTCCGTCACTTGGTCGCCGCCACATACGGCAGAGTCGAGCAATGATTCGGAGGAGGATTACGATGATGGTGATAGCGGCCAGCGCCACCACCAGTGTCTTGGTTGAATGACCGGACTCTACCAGTTGAGCCATTCGAGTTGATCACAAATATAATTAACTTGATCAGGATTAGGAACCTAGCTAACTCTTTTTACACACACATATATATATATATTCATCATAATTATTTTATTTAATGTGATCAAATTAGGTATATATATGCTCGCATCTGTTGATGAATTAATTAAAAAGTTTTTCTTGTGTGGGACAAGCGGATAATGCAAGGAACTGTGGTACTAGGTCTAGGTTGACTCCAACAAGAATATGATCTGTTTTCTTAATTAATACAGAATGGAAATGAATGAGAATAGCATCACCTCACCAGATGCTGCCAAATGCAAGCGGTTGATGCATGAAATTCAATGGATTTCCTTTAAGACATAATACTTGAAAAGGATGGAGAATTTTTATTAATCAGAGTAAAGCAGAAAAATAATCAATCATTCTATAATGAGAACATGGGTATTTATTGGGATAAAACCCTAAATATACAAGGAATAAAGATTTAGATATAATAAAATATATCTAAATCTTTTTTATCTTTTCTAGATTTATTCTTATTCAAATATAATACAAATAAGAATAAATCCCGTCTAATAAGGAAATAAGGTGTGCAATATCTTTCTTCGTCCTTATCCAACTGGCGTGCTTTTCGAGCTACTATTTGTTGAAGCGGTTCGATCACTTAGATTTTAGGAGTGACTCGATCAATTGCCCAAGTGGGTCGATCGCGCGTCCGGGTCCATGATCCGCTGGACTTGGTTTTGCTTATCAGGCCACATTTATTCGTAAATGAGCCCAAAATGAGTGAGATCATTTTGGGGCTCAACACAAGCAACTCTACTAAAGAATTAATGAAGCAGACTACCGGGTGATCTATATAATTCCTATATATATACATACATATATTTTTAGTATTAAGCATATATACATTCATACATACAGTTTAATTTAATTTGCAGTTTCTCCCATCTAAGTAGGGATGACAATTTTTGACCCGACACAAACCCACACAATAATAATAGGTTAGTGTTGGGGATATAGACACAAAATTTTCGTGTCGCCCAATATAGACACAAAATTTTCGTGTTATTCGATAACCAGAGGCGGATCCAGAAAATTATAATTGGGGATACAATATATAAATAAAATTATATTGAAGGTACATAAATATTTATATATAAAAATATATATAAATAATAAAAGAATTATACATTTAATAATAAAAAAAAATTTGGGGGTACACTTGTACCCCCAATCTAACACATGCATCCGCCCCTGCCGATAACATATCGTGTTTTGTGTCATATTCGTGTTACCCATTAAAAAATTAATAAATAATATTTATTATTATTATTACTACTTTATTATTTATCAACTTAATTTAACACTTTTCACAGGTTAATATCGTGTTCGTGTCTATATTGTGTTATCAGATCGGGTTCTTAACAGGTCAATGTCGTGTTCGCGTTTGAAGCTTAATGGATCGTGTCGTGTTCGTATTGAGCATATCCTTAACAGATCGTGTTCGTGTCGGACCTTAATGGATCGTGTCAACAAGATAACGACCCGACTCGCACGAATTACCAGCCCAATTTAAATTCCCTATTTATGGGTTTTTGCAGTGCAGATCAGATTGATTGATCACACATTAAAAGGGGGCGTTTGGTTTAACTGTCGGGAATCACTATGGGTATGGGTTTGATAGTAGAGGGAATGGGTATGGGTTTGATTTTTGGGAATCATTCCCAATTCTGATGTTTGGTTTACTAGATGAGTTTTGGAATCATTTTTCAATTCTGATGATTTATTTTTTAAGTTTATAGGTTTATAATATAATTAAATTGTTATACAAATAATAATTAATTTAACAATAAAAAATAACAAAATAAAATCATATTAAAACAAATAAATAATCTATTTATCTTATTATTTGTTTTATAAAATATAAAATTAAGATAAAAAATAAATGATTGATTTATAATATTAATATTATTATAATATATTAAAAAAATATTAATTATAATAACATATAATATTATAAATAATATAATTATAAAAAATATTATAAAAATAAGTAAATAAATAAGAAAATAATTATAAATAAAATGAATTAAAAAATAAGAAATAAATAATTAATTTAATAATAAAAATTAAGAAAATATAATAATATTAAAATAAATAAATAATATATTTATCTCCTTATTTATTTTATAAAATATAAAATTAAGATAAAACTAAATAATTAATATAATAATATTAAATTACTATTTTAAAACAATTAATATAAATTTATTAATAATAATTTATAATTAATATAATATTTTAATTAATATTATTATACTGTATAATGATAATATTTCTCAAATATATTTAATTACTAATTTAATATTAATTATTATATTATATAAAATTACAAATAAAAAATAAATTTTGGGGAGAAGTGGGTATGGGAATGAAACCCCCCAAAGTAGAGAGGAATGGGGATTCCCAAATTTTAGGGAATCATTTGATTCCGGAGGGAATGATACCCATAAACCAAACGGTGGGTTTCGGAATCATTCCATTCCCTGATTCCGAAACCCACCAACCAAACACCCCCTAAATAATAATGTGGGTGGGTTTTAAATTGTCAGTTAATTTAATTTTTAGCAACATCATGTTCATGTGAGGCACCCTAACAACACATGATATATACGAGAAAATGTATGGAGTATTTATTTATTTATTCATTCTCAATAAAAGAACGTCGACCTATTAATACAAGACAAGATGTGCTATTTTTTGTGATTGGTTTCTACTTTTTGTATATCTCCTAATATATATTGGTTTAATTTAAAAATAAATAGAATTAATTACGAAAAACATACAAACTCAATAATATGGAGCACAATATTTTCAGCAGATAAAAGCAAACAAGTCAAACGACAGCGTTTTATCCATCCCACAACGACATATATATATATATATAGTCAAAACAAATTCTACGGCTTGGAGTAATTATTCAGTCCCCCAAATTCATTGCGGCGGTCCAGTAAGTTCTCTCTCTACATTACTTGTGCGCCTGCGCCTTTCTGCATTTCTTCATTTTTTTCGTGATGGTTTGATCGGGCGATTATGGTTTCCATTTACGTCTTCTCATATCTGAGCTTTTTGGCGTTTGCGTTTTGCTCCGTCTCAATCTCAATCTCGCCGTATTATTTTGTATAGGTATAAATCTTATTTGGATTAGGGCTTTGGTTTGTGATTGGATTTTGTATCAGTAATATCTTTGTGTATGCTTTATGGTTTTCGGATATAGGCTTTTCGGAAGATATTTGTTGATAAGAGGCCTTTTGGCTGTTGAAAAATGAAAAGGGAATTCGCATATTTGGGTAGGAATTGTTTCATTGCTGTTTGCTTTTTTTAATTTAATGGAAATATGTTGTGCTTTTGTTTTATGTTATTTGAGATGGAAATCTATTGAAAAGTGTACATTTTGCTACTACATAGTAGTCTTGGCTCTTAATAAAACATCCCACAGGATATTTGGCTATTTCCTTTGGATTTGTGCTGATTTTAATTGGACAAACAAAGCAATATATTGTGTTTACTCTTAACAGTGGGGAGAGTTGCTAAAATCCATGGACTGTTGTGATTTTCTTTCCTTGAGAAATGCTTTTTTTTTTTTCTTTTTTGCATGCCTACTGTAAATATTATGCATGTTTCTCCAAAACTTCTTTATTTCCTCTCTATTTCTTAATGTTTTAAACTTTGATGATGTATAATAGATTATTCTCTGTATTTTCTCTTGAAAAACTATAGGTTCTTTCACTCAAAATTGCAATTACGTCTTCATGATATTTTTAGGTTCAAGGTAGTGTTGTGCGTTTCAATTGTGGGTTTACATATTATTATTCCCTTTACCTTTTTCCGGGCAATGCTTCTTAATTGTAACATTAGGTTTACTTAGAATGTCGAAATGAGTGTCTGTCGTGGTATGACGGTATCCATCTGAATTCATCTAATATCGAGGCAGTTGGTAATCTTCCTTCAAACCATCTCCGTAAATTGATATTGATCTGTCTGGTTCGTCCTTGTGGATTTACATATTACTTCAAACATATATTTGTCTATATATATTTTTTGAAGGTACATATATTTGTTTATTAGTTTTACTTGCTCTAGGCAGTCATCATGGATAACTTGTTCTTATTTTTTAATTTGCAGCTTTGAGGATTAAAAATGTCCGGCAAATACATCTTTGGTGCTCTACTGGGGTCTATCGCCATTGCATATGTATCTGACAATTTGATTGCTGACCGGAAGATCTTCGGAGGTTTGTAGTTGCCTCATATGTTAGTTCTTTGTAACTGCCTTCGGAAGTTCTTTAACCAATTGTATTCTAAATCTAACCATAGGAACCACTCCTCACACTGTTTCGAACAAAGAATGGTGGCTGGAGACGGACAAGAAATTTCAGGCGTGGCCACGAACTGCCGGCCCTCCAGTGGTGATGAACCCCATCAGTCGCCAAAACTTCATTGTCAAATCCAGCATCAACGAGTAAACAAGGCAATATGTAGAGTGAATCATGTGTTGGAAATTTGCTGATTGGATGCACATCTCAAAATCTTACTCTGCAGGAGGTGTTTGTAATAATTGAGTGTTGTGTGCTTGCTATATTTTTATGGAACTACCTCATCTTTGGAAAGGATATTGTTTTTTGCTCATTAATCATTTGTCTTTTTAAGGCAGGATGATTGTATGACGAAATCATTATAAATATATTGAAAAAAAAAATACAAAAATGCAGCCAACAATTCCCCCAAGAATGATAGATGAGGCATAAACATTAGGGAAATCATGCAAAAATACACCAAGCAAGCTACGTCTTATCTTTCTATCTTCCTTTAAACATTACAGCTGAAGTCTTGATTCTTGCTTAGCATGAAAGAGAGGTTGCCGACCTAAGTCTGCTTGATCTCAAGTAGCATTTCGACGACGGTCTTCATTTTCGGGCGCTTCGCCGGCGTGGTGTCCGTGCAAAGCAGAGCCACCTTCAAGGCAGCAAGCATTTCTTTCCTGCAAGCAAATGATATAGTGCTTAGCCTGGCATCAAGAATCTGCTCTGGGGTTTCTCCTCGGGCTGGAGCAGTGTGCACCCATTTCACCAGATCAATCCCTTCACCGAAAGCCTCGTCGACGGGCGGTCGAGTCGTGAGTATCTCCAGCAACACCACTCCATAGCTGTACACATTGCCTGGTGCTGTAACTTGCATTGTGTATGCGTATTCTGCAAAACAAAGACAATTCATTCATTAATTATATGATCGAGTTTGAGTTCGAGTTAAACTGATATGATAATGTTACCTGGAGGAATGTATCCAAATGAACCAGCAACTGCACTTATACTTGCAGTCCCTCTGGATGGATCTAGAAGCTTCGAGATTTCGACTTCTCCCACCAAAGGGTTGAAGTTGGAGTCCAAAACCACATTGCCTGAAGAGATATCAAGGTGGATGATGGCCACATGATGGAGGAATGCTAAGCCTTGAGCTACTCCAATGGCGATGTTGAGCCTAGTTGGCCAGTCAGGCTTGTGATCCGGTGTCTTGCTCGAGTCGTGAAGATACTGAGCCAACGTGCCGTTGGGGAAATACTGATGCAACAGCAACACAACATCTTCGAACAACACAAACCCGATGGGTCTCATCAAATTCTCATGGCATAGTTTGCTCAGCTTTTCGACCTCTCTGATCATCTTGCTCCGGTGATTCACCACCGTTCTGTCCATCGATTTCAGCGTTCTGACGAACAGTGTCATCCCGGAAGGCATGTCTGCTCTGTAAACAGTGCTGAATGTTCCAATGCTGAGCTTGTTCGAGTCTTTCATGGTGGCTCTAGCAACAGCGTCGAAGTCTATCGCTTGCTGGAGGTTTTCGACAAACACATTTCCTGCTAAGATCACTGGATTGGTACTGGTTTCATCTTCCACAATTCCTGCATCTTTGGCAGCCTTTTCTTGCCTCTCCCTCATCATAAACAACAGAACAATCACGGTCACAGACACGAACACAGCCAAACCGGAACCAATAACAGCTAATATGATCTTGTAAGAGACCTTGTGGTGATAGGCATTGCGAGCAGAATCATTCAAACCTCCACAAGAAACGCTTAAAGGCTCACCGCAGAGACCTTTGTTTCCAGAAAAGCTCGAATTCAAGCTTTTCTGGAATGGAACAAAGGAGGGTATTGGACCGCTGAAGCGATTGTTTGAGAAATTAACTTCAATCAAACTCAGCATCCCCTTCAATGCAGCTGGAATGCTTCCACTAAGATGATTATCCGACACGTCTAAAGAGACCAGCTTGTCCAGTCTCCCTAGCTCTTCAGGCAACTGTCCATGGAGATTATTAGAGCTCAAGTTCAGCTCAATCTGCAAGTTCTTGATACGACCAATCTCTGGAGGAATCGTTCCAGTCAAATAGTTACTGCCTAACTGCAACTCCAGCAGTTTCGTGCAGTTGCCAATCTCGCGTGGTATCTCCCCTCTTATTGAATTTTGGCTCAACAGCAAGAACTGCAATCTTGATGCATTGCAGATAGTGTCTGGTATAGTGCCATTGAATCGATTATTGCTCAAATCAAGCTTGTTCAGATTCTTTCCCCTTAGAATTGCTGTTGGGATATCTCCAAAAAGTCTGTTGTCAGAAACAATCAACTCCTGAAGATTAGTCAGCAAGCCAAACTCCCATGGGATGGTCCCAGAGAAGTTATTCGAAGCCAAGTTAAGGAGCGTGAGATTCGAGCATTTCGAGAACTCCATCACAATCTCCCCTGAAAGATTATTGTTGTTAGCTTCAAAATAGGTGAGGCTACTGATATTACCAATCTCTCTAGGAATCCCTCCAACCAAATTGTTATCACCAATCCTAACACTAGAAAGGCCTTTGCATTTCCCAATTGCTTCAGGAATGGAACCACTCAATCTGTTCTGAGTCAGAACTAGATTTTCAAGCTTCTCCATTGCAAAAATGCTCTCAGGAATTGACCCCTCCAAACTATTAGAATGAAGGTTCAACGACTTTAGCTCAGTAACTGAACCTAAGCTATCAGGGATAACACCAGTTAACTCATTTTCATAGGCAGTAAAAATTCTCAAACTGGTGAAGTTCCCCAACCAAAGAGGGATAGAGCCATTCAACATATTCGAATACAACCGCAAATCTTGCAACATCTCTAGGCTCTCAAGCTCATCAGGGATCACACCAGAGATCAAATTATTTGAAATATTCAATGCCTTGAGATTCCTAAGCCTGCCGAACTCTACAGGAATCGAGCCATCGAAGTTATTGAAAGACAAATCAAGAAACTCAAGCTCAGATAGATTCATAAGAGCAGGTGGGATCATGCCGTGGAACTTGTTGTATGAAAGATCAAGCCATTTGAGTGATTTGAGCTCAGAAATGATAGTGGCATTACCTTGCAGCCCATGGTTAGAAAGATCAAGCCTTTCCACAAATGAATTATTCGAACTGCAAGAAATACCAGGCCATGAGCAATAATCTGAGCTATTTCCATTCCACACAGAAATTCCAAATTCTTTCCCAATTGCTAACAATATAGCTTGATCACTCATGATCTGGCCGCTCACGAGTTGAGACCTTGAGAGCAAGCCAAATAGCAAAATACTCAACAAACTCAAGAATGCCATTTTTTGGGTTGCTTTGAGTTCTTTTTGGCCCTTTTTTTCCCTTTGGGGGGAGGGGAGTGGGGGGGAGGATATGGAATTAAAGATTTCCTGCTTTGTACATTCAATCAATAAGCCAAAAGGGCACTCAAAAAATCAATCTTTTTGTCAAGCTTTTGCTCATGAACAAGAGAATCTATCATTCCTATGGGGGAAAGTCACTCATAGGTTAAAGCTGAAAGGCACAAAGATTTTCAGTGAAGTTAAACCAAGAAAAGCCAAGAAGCATTTAAAAACTCCAAGAATTTCGCCTTTTCAAAGCTGCCCATTTCTAGAAAGTTGAAAACGAGGGAATTCTGATAGAAGCAAAACGGGAAGAAAAAAGTGTTACTCTTGGGAGATTCTGGATCAAAAGATAAGCACCATAAAGAAAAGCACAGAAGGGTGAAAAACAGAACCGAAAGCAACAATTTTGGTGCGAAAAGGAGCAGAAATTCAGAACCAAACCAAAAAGAATTGGACTTCATAGCGATGAATAAAATGCTTCTTCATCCTTGTAAAGATACAGATGAAATGAGAGGGCAAAAACTGAAGTAAAAATCTAGAAAAAAGAAGCTCTGATAGAAACGAACAAAGATTCAAAGGCTTTAGTTCACGTTGGAGAGCAAGTTTTGCAGATAGAAAAAGATTGTTCATGCGACACAAGAAAATGCAGATGATTGAAGAAGAGCAGTACAATGTTTGGGAAATTGGTCTCACGGGTCAGGTGATTTGTGATATTTGAGAGAGAGAGAGAGAGAGAGAGAGGAAGAGGGAGTTATCGTTTTAGTGTTAAAAGGAGAAAGCTGTGTGATTGTAAGGATACAGCAAAAGCGTCACGAGGAATCAGCACTCAAGATGAGCTGAGCTGAGCTGATGTATTATTATTGGGCAAAACATTAAAGAAAAATAGAAAATGATATCATTTAATGTAAATAATAATTTCAAGAAGAAAGAATTAGTTTATATTTTTCTTTATTTAAAGTTTGGAGTCGTGATTGTTATTGATTTTCTATTAAGTGCTTATGGGGATACTTTGATGAGATAATGTAGCACTATAATAACTTTATTCCAATTAATTTTCCTATCTAATTTTTCATCAAGGAATTATGATTAGGGTAAGGGCAGTAAACATTTCACAAAAAAATAAAACTATCGTATTGCGAATTACTGTAGTCATCACAAATGATTATATAAAAAATAGTACAATAACCATTATTTTTAAGCTCAAAAAGTGAAAATGATATATGCTTAAAATAGGAATATGTTATGACATACAATTATGTATTTATACATCATAATATCATACATGACCATGGATAATAATTACCTACTTCACTTTTGGCTCTTGTCGTAAACAAATACATGCATGGACAAAGAGAGATCCATATCATATTTAGATAATCGTACCTGCATTATTTTAACTTTTAATATAATCATTTATCTAAAATAAATACTCCCTCTTGCTTTACTTTTTCGCCTATCCTTTATATTAATGGCATTTTTTAAAATGACAATTTTTTTTACACTAATTTTGCATATATAAAATTAATATTCTATGATTAGGTAAAATATTAATTTTACCATATTTATAAATATTAATGTCCGATTTATATGTGACTAATTAATCATAACGAACTAGATCCTTAAAAATTCCACGAGTAGTAGTTGTAAAGTTTCTCATTTCTCTATTATATTATCGGGGATTCAAGTTCCATTATCGAAATAAACCGAATTTCATATCAAATCGAACCAAACTCTGATACCACGTAAAGTTCTCATTTTTTCCGTATAAAATTGACTTGTAAAAAGAGAATGGCTTCACCAATGTATAATACTCCCTCCGTCCCGGCTGAATTGTCCCGGGTTGACCGGGCACAATAACCAAGGAGTGTGAGTGTAAAGTAAGTTGAGTGAAATTTATATTTTATTGTTGAGTGTGAAAAAATTGCCTTTTTAAGTAATGAGATAATTGAGGTGGGACGGACGAAAAAGGAAAGTGGGACAATTGAGGTGGGACGGAGGGAGTAGTATATTTGGAGGTTCATGGGACATTCAACAAAAGTATACTGTTTAATTTTCAAAATGTGAGGCTAAAAAGTGGAAATGACGTGGTGATTGATGGGCTACAAGCCACTAGGCATGATTATCATGCCTGTCACACAAAACCATACCATACCTACACAACACAACTTTGTCTCAATTATTACCTCTTCCCTTCATGCTCAAATTGAGAAACTTGTATTATGTTGTACTCCCTCTGTCCTACTTTAATAGTTTCATTTTTCATTTTCGTGCATCTCACTTTAATAATCTCGTTTCTAAAAAAGATAACTTTTTCACACTCAACAATAAAATATTAATTCCATTCAACTCATTCTACACTCACATGCCTTGGTTATTGTACCAAAAGCAAATGAGACTATTAATATGGGACGGAAGGAGTATTACATGGGACTTGCAATATGTTTTTAAATAATGGTTCCCAATTATATACTGTTGAGCATGGTAGTGGCACCACACTATTATTATAAATAAAATTATCTAGATTTTGAAGCTTACATTTCTCAATAAATTCATTAAGAACTTGGCCAACAAATCCAATCATGTCATGATACATGAAGATGTCATTATTATACCCACAAAAACAAATTCTTTAAAATGAAACATAAAAAGTGGCATTATTGACGAATATAAATCGCAGGGTGTGTGTGCCCCGCTGTCTTTCCTTTGCTCCTTTTCTTTTGTTGGCGAGTGTTGTAGACTAAGTATCATGTGTGGACTCAACACACCCCCCCCCCCTCTCTATCTCTATCTCAATATTGATTTATCCTTAGATATACAATATTCTCTCCGTCTCAATTTATTAGTCCCACTTTTTTTAATTTGTCTCATTTATTAATCTCATTTTCTAAAATGACAAATTTTATCACACTCACCAATAAAATATTAATTATACTACTTTACAAATATTACTTATTGTGTCATTTCGAAATGAGACTATTAATTTGGAACGTAAGGAGTATTATTTTATGGACTACTTTTTTTTTGGGGGGGAGGGAATAATTAATGATGAGGTTTAAGACATTAAGCAGTCATTAAGGCGTGAATTTTGCAGGAATCATGGAAGTTGGCGGGAAAAACATATTTCCCCAGCATTTGCAATGATGATGGTGATGATTATAATTTATAACATATCACCCCTTTTATAACATATTTTCTAAAGAGCCAATCATTTCTTTAGGCCTTTTATGTTCTTTCCTTTTGTCCTGCACTTCAACTATGTCCTTTCATTGAAGAGGAAACTAAGGGATTCATAGACACAACATGAAACGTTGTGCATATTTAAACAATAAATTTAAATTTATTTTATATTTTATTAACGTAAGCACTAAATTAATTTTTTATTCATGTGAGTGTCAGCACCCCGCTGCCTACGTGCTCCAAATCCGGAAATCAAAAGGAATAAGAAAATAAAAAAACTACTCCTTCTGTTACTGTACAGTATAATTTTTACTCATTTTCAAAGTTTACTAGCATCTTGCTATCTTCCCACAAAACTATAGTCTGATAGTTAATTATATCACAAATAGACATAACTCAAACAATATTTTATGTACTAAATCAAAATATGTGAGCTATTTCCAAAGCTAATTAAATATAGGAATGATATTTAATAAGAAAAATCAATTTCATATAATAAGTAATAGAGAGTAGAGAGGCTTTTGAAAAACTCCTCCTACAAAATCATTATACATAATAATACATCGCAAATCTCGAATTCAACGACATAGTTTTGGGCAGACAGAGACTTTTTAACCTCAAATCTCTCACGAAGTAGGGGGCGCAATATCAAATTCCCCAAAAAGAGAGGGAACATAACCTTACACACCACATGCGGTCGGAAGCTACTTCGTGTAACTTTATGGACAATTAATCTTTTCTTATTTCACAATCATATTGTATCTAACTATAACTATTTCAAAGGGGGTATTGACAAAAACTTACTGTCATCAGTTATTTCATATATAAACACTTTCAATGACCCAAATCTTCTGCACCTAAAGCTAACCCCATACTCCTCTGCATTATGATTCAATTTCACACACCCCCCAAAATTGTCCCAATGCAACTCAATCCGAACTTAGGTTGTTTCTAGGGGTGTAAATGAACCGAGATACTCGGAGATTGACTCGAAAAAAGTTCGATTGTTTAATAAACGAACCGAGCTCGAGCTTTGAGTCGAGCTCGATAACATTATCGAGCCGAGCTCGAGCTCGGATGTGTTCAGGTCGCCAGGCTCGCGTGCATGTTCGAGTTCGAGCTCAAATCGAGCTCGATCTCGAACATGTTCGCGAGCAGGCTCGTTTACAAGCTCGTGAATAGACTCGTTTTAATTAAATTGTAATATTTATATATTTTTCTATTTCTACACTTTTTATTATTATATAATTATATTTCATATTTGTTTGATAATACTATATCTATATGTCTATAAATAACAATAATATGATTAAATAAACCATACCATATAAAAAACTAAATTTATATAAAAATCAAGATAAATATTAAATTAGAAATGAATATTATTTATATGAGTGATAATTATTTCAAATATAATTTCATAGATATATGTGATTTTAAAGTTTCACTTAATCAAATTAGTTAATTTCATTTAAAAATTGAAACATCCATTCTATTGTAAATCTAAGAGAAAATTAAACAAACAATATATTATTATTATTGAAATAATAATGTATTGTATATACTTTTAAATTTTAATATATTTTAAAAAATATACACATAATGAAAAGTTAAGAAAAAAATATATAATTAAAACAAACTCATTAGTTATATTACTCAATACACAAACAAACTCTTATTTTATAATTACAAATTAAAATTTAAAATCAGCTTAGAACTCATTACTTATTATATATGATCGTTTTATTATAATCTAATTAAAAAAAAAATTAAAAGTTGAGATATCAAATATAAATATATATTGAAGAATATTTTTTTTAAAAAAGGAAAACCTAAACTAAATTGTTGGATGATCTTATAATATTTGCACTAATTAATGGAGCAATATATTTGCTAACATAGGTTGTCTCTATTTTATTATTATGCACAAATTGTATTTCATGTTCTTTATATTTTCTCACTATAATTTGTATATTTTAATAAGAATTATACTTTGTTAAATAAACGAGCTCGAACTCGAGCTCACGAGCTTTAGCTCGATTACAACCTTGCCGAACCGAACTCGAGCTCCAAAACTAAAAAAATTCGAACTCGAGCCGAGCTCGAACCTTGTCAAAATCTCACGAACCGAGCTTGAGCAACTCACTACTCGGCTCGACTCAATTCGCTTACACCCCTAGTTGTCTCTACCTACTTATTTAAAAAGAAACCGAAACAAAATTAAAGAAAAATAGTCCTAATAATAAAAATAATAATAATAATAATAATAAACACTGGTCATTTTGAAAGACACTTTTTATAGGATTTGACTCCACTTAACACACTTCCCACCAATGGCATGTGCATGATGGTGATGGGTATCCACTTTATGTGCATGTCATCCATGTGTATGGCCCATAAAAGAAAAAAAAAAAAAAAGGGTAGGGGAAATTGCACTATGAAATCTCTCAGTGATTGAGATGGGGCTCCCCTTTATGGGACATGCATCATGACACTTGTATCATGCATTGTCTCTCTTCTCTATGGCATCCATGGTCCCCCTCCCTCTAACTTGCCTCTTTTCATACACAATCACAAATATATACATACATACACCAACAGAAACTTGAGTGATATCATATTACAGATCAGAATTTGTAAGATGAAGTATCTAAATAGAAATTTGCATATAAAGAACCCCATTTTTTTTAAATCATCAAGTAGTACTTCTGTATGAATATAACTTGAATCTTTTAATATCATGAATAAAACCTGTGAAGTTGTCACAAGGAACCTACTCAAAGTTCACACGATTTTTGTGGTGAATTGATTTATTAATAAGAAAGTTAGCCCGTTTCATGTTCACATAAAGGAAGTACTATTGTTTAAATATTTAAGCTGATGAAGTAAATAATATGGGCGCATCTAAGTTCCAAGTCCAACAATCAACAAATGTCTGAGTATATGGGCTTCTAGTAGGCCCAATAGCTCATTCAGCTATAGCCCAACAAACCTAAGCCACTCAAACATGTATGCCAGATGATGACTATACTATAGTAAGCTTTTGCAGGCAGCAAAAGTGTGAATGCTGAGGGAAAAGGCTGGTTCATGAATGCAAGCCTTAAGTTTCAAGTAGCACTAGGATAGATTCCGGAGGTGTTTTATCATACTAAGTTTATAAGTTACATGATTTTGGCATATTTGAGGCCCTGTTCTATTCAATGTTAAGGCTGTTCCTGTTGCTTAGCTAAGCAAGGTTTTTATAGTTCTGGCATACTATGCGAAACCATTTCTAAAGCTAACAGTAAAAATGTAAATGAACAAGTGGGATTTCAAGTTTTTACAGGGAGAATAAAAGTTAATCTAAATGAGGTGGCAGCATGATTCTTCAAAGTTGCTTTTGAATTTTTTGGATGGTCCCTTCTATCTTGTCATATATCAACTTTGCTCCCTACTATACAAAAGAGACTTTATCCAACACGCAACTGCTCAATTTCCAATTCAATTAAAACGGCATCGATTGATATTAAAGTATTAGCATAGCACGTATCTATTGTATCTCATTTCATCAAGTACGCTTATATTGATTATCAAACCATATGAACACAGAATAAGAAACCAAACATAAAACACGATATAAAAAGGAAGAACAGCCAATGACTAATTACTCCCATTACTATCAATATAAAAAGGGCAATCAATATACCACCAACTTATTCCAAGGCTTGGATACATTGCTCCTATTCAGTTGCCTTTCGTATAGGGCACTTCTTGTCTGAAAATATACCTTGTATTCTCATTAATTTTTAATGATTCAACCTAGAACATTCCAGGTTTGTAACAGTTGGACAAATTGAAAACGAGATTTGTGGATAGAAATGAGTTCTTGGATTTAGTGGGACTCTTAGGGTGCTGATATGCATGTATGTTGAAAGCAAAATATGTGAAGTATTTTGATATACATTTTATCAACACGTTTAACCAAAGAACTAAAATCAATAAATTTTTTATGCCTCGGTAATATGATTTGCCTTCTCAGTCTATCTATAGCCTTACATAACATCAGGAGGCAAAACTGAAGAAGGCAGTAGGATGCCCATTCTAAATGGTGCTTCATTATTTAATTAACAGTGTTCCTGTTGCAATTGACAAATCGATTATGTACAATGATCTTTTGTACATGTATGCATTTTTCACGTTGAAGTCTACACACACTATCTAAAGCAGGAAATCTCATCCGAATGGATATAGGGTCAAAGAATTTTCCTAGAGACTGAAGACTCATGAAAGATCATACCAAGATCAGAAACTCCACTAGATTATGATTAGCACAAAAGCAAGCGGATCCTAGATTCTTAGTGGCATTCTACACCAAATTTACGTTCATCATATACATGGATCAAGATGCACTCAAGATATGAAGCAGTGTTACAAAATCCTGCGAGTTAATAAAGCTAGAGACATAATCCTCCTTTCAAGTACTCGTCTCGTTTCAACTTTCGAGCAATGATTATCACTTCATCAAGGTATTTCATAAACTAAACATATTCTAAGAGAGAATAGTTTCTTAAGAATTTTCAACATTAACTGAATTACGACCAGACTTTCTACGCATAACTTTCGAGGCACTATGGGCTCAAATCAATCATTTTCTTCATGACAAGACAACAATACATCAAAATGTGTATTAATTTATACTGCACCTCGTTTAACACGATCACTATTCACTACCCCTTTTAGTTTCAACATTTTCTATGAACAAAAAGCAAAGAATAAAAAAGCTAAAATAAACATAATATAACAGAGAACCGAGAAAGTAAATGGCAGCTTAGTCTAGCTCAAGGAGGTCGCATCAGAAACAGAAAACGAGAGAGAAAATGAGAGAGTTACCATCACCAGCGCCGGTGGCTGAATTCCACATCCACCAATCGCCAGAGCCGTCGACCGAATGTGACGACCAAATAGACTGCCCGTGGCAGCCGTACTCCAATTCTAGAGGTTTCAAGGAGAACACGACCTTAGTCCTCGTCTTCCTCTTCTGCACATTAATCTGCGGCCTAGCGATTAATTTAACAATCAAACACCTCTGCATGCGGCGGCGGCGGCGCCAGATCCAGGAGCCGCAGACCGCCTGTGTTGAGGTGGATAAAGAAACTGAGAATCCGGAGTTGATTTACTCGGAGGGAATGAAGCTGGCGGCGACGGCAGCGGAGTGCGCAATCTGCTTGTCGGAATTTGCCGTTGGTGAGAAAATTAGGGTTCTGGAGAAGTGCAGCCATGGCTTCCATACGCAGTGCATCGAGCGGTGGCTGATTTCGTGCTCTTCATGCCCAATTTGCCGAGCAAATTTGCGATAAAATGGGGCTCTTCGCCGCCATTGATCATCAACGAGCACTTTTCTTTTTACAGACTGTAAATATTGTTTTACTGCGGCGCTTATTTATTTTTTGTAAAATAGTAGTATATTGTATATATTCAATTATTACTAATTACTATAATCGAATTGCTTATTCTTCTTTTAATAGACTTTCTTGCATAAACTTCTCGAACACTTTTTTTTTACATCATTCATTTTTTTAATATCATAACAGATTGGAATAAAACGGAATTCAGAAACTCGATAAAATTAAATTAAGATCTGGAGTCTGAATACAACATCCTAAATATACTTCATAAATTAAAATTTTACCAGGTTATAATATACAATCTATTCTGCAGTCCAAATAGAAGAAGTAAAGCGGAAAAGTAAATATCCGGCAAAGAATACTGATTTCGGTTATACAATCATTTCTTTTGAAATTAGAGTATTAAATTGATTTAAAATCTGAAAAAGTAGAGAGTAACAGTACATAATCCAATTATCATCATGAATGATCAGACACTAGTTGGTACACCTACTACCTCATTTCCTAGAGATGTTTCCAATTCATACTTTATTTATTTTCAATTTATAAATATATGTTATTCAGTTTGAAATTGTAATAAAGAAGAAAAAACTATGGTGTTGTTAATGGAAAATAATTATTTGTCCCCAAAGCGTAGACAGTGCCCAGCGAGGGTGTTTATTAATTTAATGTAATTGCAAAAAGATAAGGGGATGAAATTAATTTTGCAAAAAAGATAAGATAAGATAAGATATGGTAGGCATGAAAATACTAGTCAAAGTGAACTGATCTAGTTAAGAAAATACTGATTGTTTATTTTGTGTAACGAAATTTCTATCCCACAATTACAAGAAAAGCTTAAACTATACCCAGTTACCCACATACTGTGCTATAAGGAGCGTATAACTAAGTAATGTATAGAATCAATTAATGCTACAATCTACAATATCTTTTACCTCAAAAAACTTTTATTCTATACTCTGGGGTCTGGATAGATAACTTGATCCATTTGAAATTACTAAGCAATCTGAAAAAAGAAGGCAAATATTTCAAGTGAAAATTAAGATAACCGGGTTTTAATTTTGATTATAGACTATTATAAATAAAATTCACTATATTATTTTGCCTCGGATACTCTGTGAATATAAAGTTCAAGCAATGTTACCGTGTAAATATAAGGATCAGAGCGACCCCCAGCTCCAAATCTCTTCACTGTTTGCAGCTTCAGCAACCTGTTCATGAACATAGTTTTGTAACTAAGCAGTCAGTACCACATAATACAAGATCAAACCAAGTGGCCATCTTGCTTCAGAAACATATGGATTTCTTTATTCCATTTAGATAAGAAATATGTTAATGATATATGACTTCAAATATGGCTAATCTAATCAAATTAGTATTCATATCTAGTTCCACTGCCCTCATTTTACCACCATGAGATCATCTCAGTGCTTGGTCAAGTTTTCTAAGTTTGAGAATGTGAATTCCTGAAACCAATTAAGTCTAGTGTGCAGAGAGTATGTGACGAATGATACTCACATTCTCAAGGCTTTGCTCGTGGAAGGGCTGTCGCCAAGCATCTGACGAATGATCACTTCAGAAGTACTTCCATTAGAAAGAACCCTCATAATGGCTGCAGCTTTGTGCCCCATGTGACTGGGCATGACTGGCTTCCTCGGCTTATCAGCAGCAGTAGTATTACTACTTGAGCCACTGGAGAAGGATGCTGAAGCCTCAGATGTTATCTCAGAAACAGCCTCAGATGATTCCAGCTTGCTGGTTTTTAGTTTCTTGACACTGGAGACATAGATGCTTCTTGAGCGTTTCTTCCGCACGATCTGAGAATTTAAGGAATTATCGAAACAAAAAATGTAAGCCACTTCTTGTGGATGAGTAGCATAGAACTGCTTTGATATCCTAATTGAATGGACAAATACTGTAGTCAAGATTTCAGTGTGCTTCCTTTGGACAGTAATTCATATGTCACAAAAATCTACTGCACCAACATAATCTACATTAGGTAACTTCTCCACATTATTGCAACAAAATTCACAAATAAGAGATGAAACCTTTCTATAAGGCTGAAATGTTTTAAAAACACAAGTTATTCGAAACTTAGCAATAAAAGCAGACAATATAACCTGAAAATACTTGGAAGTAAAGCACCAGCATGCATATCTTCACCATTCAAATCAAAAAAGGAAACTCTAACATAGAATAAGATATAAGAAAACAAAGTGAAGATCTTCGTTGAGAAATAGCTACTGTGAATTGAACAAATAGCAATCTCATCGTTTAAAACGCTCAAATAAAATACTATGAGAATATGAAGTAGCAGTTTCAAATATTTGGGAAGCAGAGTAGTTCTCTAACATTAGTCATTATTCAAATCCAGCATCCGTTTAAGGTATAAACTATTTAAACCCACAGCTTCACATGCTACGGATACATCAAAAGAAGAGGGAAAACGAATTTTAATTCACATACAATCACCTACTTTATGATCAATTATTATAAGCAGAAAATACGATCAACAGTAAGTTCTACTTTGGTAAGTTAATTACAACAGAGATTACCTATCAGCTCATCACCTTGACTAGAGGCTTCAAGCTGAGAGAAAAGCAGAGGAGCAAATCTGCATCTCATCAGCTAAGAGCGAAGCTATCATAGTTTAACAGCATAATGATCGTAATTTAAGAATTCTAAGGTTGGAAATCACACGGAACTAAATATTAATATCGAATCGTAATCTAAATGTCACAACAAAACAGAAACCTCGAACTCATTAAAATCACATGAAACTAAAATTTCTTCATTCTTCGAAACCAGAGCGAAACAGGGGAAGAAGATCACCTTGAGCTTCAGATCATGCGACTGGGATGCAAATGCCACCACCATCAGCTGCTGAGCGCGCGATGACTCTTCATCGACAATTACTTCCGCCGCCGACGCAACTGGCGATCCGCCTGTTTTGAGAGCGGAAAACCCCGTGCTCTCAAGGCTTTCTGGACTGCTACTTTCTTCGTCGCTCCTTCTGCTGTGAAAAAATTAATAATAACTCAGTCACATCCAACAACGAACGAAGAAAATTCGATCATCAACAGTAACATTAAAAAAATAATAATGATAAATTTGAGCTGAACAACGATGAAATCTCTTACACGGAAGGACAAGAGGAGAGGCTGAGAAGCGCGGAGGCGACGCTGCGTTCGATGTTCGAAGGAAATGAAGCTTCCACCGTTTTAGAAACCATTTTTTTTTTTCCTTTTTTTAGTGTTTGAAGTTGGCGGGACCTTTCCAAATTCGAAATTTTTATCTTTTTTGGTTTTCTTTTTTCTGAAAAGTAATTATATATACATTGTCTTTCATACGTGCGTGCACTGCTCGATAGTTTTTAGCTTGAGCCAAAAAAAAATGCACAAAATCATATCTGAGCCCAACAAAAAAAAAATTAAAAAAATAAAAAGCTATGTACTAGCATAAGTATTGCAAAATTCACATTTTGTAATTAGATATAAAACTACAATTATTATATAAAATAATTATTATATCATGTATACAAAAAGTCATCAAACCAAAACGAAGTTTTAAAATAAAACATCATATTTTGAGAAAAGTTGACAAAAATTTTCATGCAGAGAAGCCAGAGTCACAAAATAATGCAATCAGACTTGCAAAACAATGATACGTGTATTGTATGAACATATTTCTATTCTTCCTCGGTTATCTTCATTTTTCTACCACAACTACAATGAAAAGCATAATGAAAAAGAAAAAAAAAAATTGCCAAGTAATAGACGAGCCAAAAACTCAGTCAACTTCCATATCAGATATAGCTTCATTCAAGATCTGTTGAACTTCTTTCACTCGTCGCCGCGCCAATGCTACGCAATCCTGCAGCATGATATGTTTCTTGTAAGCAGATGACAGCTAATATCATCTATAAACATAACCTCCTTAGGCAATAGGCATTGTTACATGAATAAATACAGACATAGGAAAAGCTCACCTGGATTGCTGAGGTACTAGCCAGACCTGGTCCGCCTGGTTTATTGAGAGAAACAAGCTGATAATTTGTATCCAGTATCACAGTCAGGTACGTTTCCATAATGGACTCTTCCTCGGATGTCGGATCTGCGAGAATGTAGTTCTTGTGAAGTATGCAGGTTAAAGAGAACAGCTGCCAATTGAGCTTAAGCTTTATCTTCTCCTTATTCACGGGTTCCATGTCAATTGATCCACCATTCTCCTTGGACACAAGAACTATTCTCCCGTCATCGTTAAGAGATACCACAGGAATTTGCACTGCAAGGTAAAGAGAAAAAACAGACGTCTGGATCAGCCAATAGGTAAAAAGGACTGTCTGAAGATGGATCGTGTAACAAATCGGGTGGGAGAAGGAAAAGAAATCCCAGGTAAAACTTACAGTGTGAGAAGGCAGCCACAGCAGAAAGCAATGCTGCATCAAAAAGGGCACCATCAGCATCCAAACAGTATATGTCCTGCAATAGTAATTTCAAAGGTGATTGGTGATGATACTAGACTCAAACACCTAGAGGCATCGAAAACTAGGCTGGTAAGGAAGATTGAACCAATGAGTTTACTTTACCAAGTAGGCCATCCATGCAGCTTTGCCGCTGACCAAACATAACTCTTTCAGATCAATCATGCCAGAACTGCACAATCACAGAAAATAAGTAACAGAACAGAACAAGAAAAACAAATAGCTCCTGTTAAAAGAAAAGGGCATTTTCCTTCAAGATAATACTGATAGAGTCCATCTGCAATTTAGATGAACTGAAACAGAGGGAAAAAGACAACGGAAAAGGACAGGGTTTTAAGGTGTCCCATAACAATTGGACTACTGGAACTTCAATATGTTGAGACATTGCTATTTTGGAGTTTGGACAGCAAAGAGAGCAATGAACTTCAAACTAAGTTGTGCAGCGATAATGAAAGCACAAAATGAGTAACTAAATTCCTTGCCTCAAAATGGCATCAGACAATTGCTTTGATATTACTGGAGCTACCTCTGCAGGTCTGCCTGGGCGAACTAGTGGAGAACAAATTGGAGGCATGTGGAATTCAATGGCTTCAAAAAAACAAGAATAATATAAGTATACTATTAAAACATGGAAAACACAATAAACTAACATAAACATATGTTACCTATGCACCCCTCTTCAGGAGCTTCCACAGTTGGAGTCATAACTTCCAATTTAATAGCAGCCAACATAGTCTGAATATGATGTAAAGCATTCAATTAGAGCATACAAAGGTTTCAAACAATTTCCAGCTCATAAAAGAATATACACTTACAGTGCAACCTATCTTTGCCAGAGCTGATCCATGAGCAGATGCAACAGCTCCTATATTTTGAAAGATCGGATATTTAGCAAGGTATCACTAGTCAGGACATATAAAAGAGAGGAACACAATGAAGTGACGAGATCAACATAGCGACAAACCAAAACTAAGCGTAGTGTCTCGAGCTCTTCCAAGGGGCCGTCCATCAGGCCTTATAGATTCAAGAAGATGACGCTCATGAAAGCGTAGAGGAAAAAGAGATCTAAAAGCATCCACCTCCATCTCTGATGACAAATCATTTGTTCCACCCGCAGAAGCCATGTTCTTGTAGTTTATCCTGTCGAGCAAAATTCAGCCAGTTTTTAGAAAAACTCAGCAGATAGACCGGTCACTCCCTCATTTCTTTTGAAATGTTTGTTTATTTCTAACTTCTAAGCGAAGAAAACACTGAGCCCCCGAGACAAACAAAAAAAATGAAACGTATTGCTAGAAACTTCAAACATTTAACAATCTTGTATGGAATCAAAACACATAATATTGAATTTCACAAGTAGCACAGCACTGCCTAATCTTAAATTGCTAATTATACCATTGACAAAAGAACTCAATGCAATGCCCACTGCATACTCATTATTTGATGGAGTGAAGGGGCAAATCAATAGCGCAATGGTAAATTCCAACAAATTCAGACAAAATAAACATCTCTCCCAATGAAAAATGACAACTTCAGTAATCAAAAGCATAAAAAACTGTCAAATACATATAATCCTGGAACACGACCGGATTCAAATAACCCTGGAATCGAAATACAGAACCGAAAGAACCAATTCCAAAATAAAGGAAATAATTGATAAACTAAAGAAAACATGTAATAAACCCCAGCACCCAGCTCAGCATATTGAGATTAATTTACCTGAGAGAATACGGCAGAACAAGCGCGGCGGCGGAGGGAAAGCTTCGGAGGCGGAAAGCTACCGCTTAAAAGTTTTGAAGGTAACTGAAAAATATGAGCGAGAGAGTTGGTGGGTTTCCGAATAGTTGGGCTAATAAAATAAAAATCGGGCCTAATATTTGAAACGGGCCAAGCATACAATTTCTTGGCCCGGTTTAAAGTTGATTGATTTATAGAATAAAACTAGATTTACACCCGCGCGTTGCGCGAACAAATATTCTTCGAAATAATATACAAATAATTTATTCAAAAATATCATAATATTATTTACTTTATTGAATAATAATTTATATTTCTATTGTATATAAATGACCACATAAAAGATATTAAAGTAGTTTGATTAAAATAATAGAAATACATGAAAAACAATAAGCTTTTCTAATAAACTTTCATCACATATAATATTTATTTAAAATTATTCCCAAAATAAAAGTATTTGTATTTACACTACTAACGTTTGACAACTTTACAAAAATAACATAGTGCTCACAAATTATAATTTAACTTACAATATTTGTCTGTATTTCTAATTTAATATATTAATTTCTAAGTTTGTTCATTTTTCCAACTTAATGTCTAACATTTATAAAATTATAGTTATTAGGTTATATTTGTTAAAATAAATAGATATTATGAATTAAAATGCACTAATTTCTCAAAATAATATTAATCCAAAATTAAAATAATAAAATGAGAATTATGATATTCAAACTACATTGCAAACATGTTGTTTTGTTTTTCATTTTAAATAACTTTTGCAATTTAAAAACTTTAAAGTTTATTTGCTAAATGATTCAATTAATATAAAGTTTTAACAATTTTAAAATTAAATTATTTTTAATATAATTATATTAAATTAATCTTTGTAGTCAAAACTATATATTTTTAATAAAAGTGTATAGATCTTAAACTTTGTAATATTTAGAACTTTAGTTTCCGTAAAAAAATCATAGTTGTTTAAAATTGGAACATGGGTGGAAAAATACAATAAAAAAAAATCGTAGTTATTACCCGTCGTCGGGAAATTGCGGAGTAGACAAATATTTGGACTGTTGAGCCTGATGGGCCTGAGCCTCGGGGCCTGGCCCCAACAACACAAATCATGTATCTCACACATTCTGTTTTTTTTATTGTTTTAATTTAAATTGAAAATATATTTTAATATTAAATATTAGAATCAATGTATTCAATGTATTTAATATTTTGGATATTTTCATAATATAATATATTGCTTTTGGGTATTTTTAAATTTCTCACTATTAAATACTCCCTCCGTCCCACTTCATTAGTCACTCTTTCCTTTTTCGTACGTCCCATATAATTGTCCTCTTACCTAAAATAGAAAGTTTATTCTCACTCACTAATAAAATACTAATTTCCTCTATCTCTCACTAATAAAATACTAATTTCCTCTATCTCTTACTGCATTGGTTATTGTGCTTACATGGTAGGAGACTAATTAAGAGGGACAGAGGGAGTACTTGTTTTTCATAACTAAATTTATTTTTTTGTAGTTATATTTTATTTTGACTAAAAAATACAGGACAAAATAAATAGATTTATAAAATGCTATTTTGAGAACAAAATAGGATTAAAGTTTTGCCAAATGAAAATTGTTACTACGATTACTGGATAAAATTTTAAAAAATGGAAACAACTTCAGCAAAAAAAATAAATAAATAAATAAACTATTAAACTTTTTTGTATTAATAGATTACTAGTAATACACCCGCGCGATGCGCGACCAACATCTAGATTCGTATTTAATATTAAAATATAATTAAGATTTTATACATATTTCAAACATATATAAAATATTTATCCATCAATAATAATTATATTTTTATTACACAGTTATATATACATATGTCAAATTACATATATAAATTTTGACTAAATTAAACAAATTACTTGCATATATTTGATAAAAATCAAAGGAGTGGAGTAAGCACAAAAACCACAAAATAAGACACCCATTACAAAGTGAGTACAACTAAAATGAAAAAATTACACATGTAATTTTTACAATTAAATTAGGTATTTCCCATAAATATATTTTGATTGTATTCATCCATAACTATGATAATAGATAAATTATTGACATATTAAAATTATACAATCAATTCACAAAAAAGAAAAAAGAGTAGAGTTAACCAATATTTATAAAAATAGGACTCTATATACATAAGTATTCCAACTTATAAAGAAAGTTATACTTAATGTAAAATATATTAAAGAAATTTAAGCATAGATTATTTAATGTTTTTAAGAAGAAAGTGATGAGTTTAGTTTTATTAAAATCACTATTATCATTTAAGAAAAATAGAATTGAATAAAGTTAACATGAAATTCACAAAAATGTTATACATATATTAAAAATTCAACTTTAATGATAAAGAACTCGTACTTCAATCTTTAAAATAAGTTAATAATTAAAATAAAGTAAAATGGAATACTAAAACAATAATTTGGTGAATTGTAATATTTTTTGAGGAGGAGTATTACATTTTGAGAAAATATTTATTATTATTTATTGTATAGATATATCCAAAGATATTTATAAGTAAATAAAATAAATAATTAAAAAATAGAATTGATGTGACAGTTTTGGGAGGGAAAGTGGCATTTTTGTAAATTTTGGGAACTTCTTGCTTTATATATTATATATAGATTATAAGAATGAGGAAAATGAGTTGCAAATATCAAAATTAAACCTCATCATCATACCAAGGACTTTGCGTGTTTTAGGAAGAAAATGCTTCAGTTTTTGTTATTTTCAAGTCAGAAATGACCACACATTTGAATTTCTTAAATTTGGAATTGGTTTTTCGGAAGGTGTGCCCTGTTTCTAAAAAATCAGATGTAGTAATGTTTTAGTCAAAAATTAAATAATACTACTAATTTGGATTTAACATTTTTACTTACACTCTATTTCAGTAAATAGATAGATAATTAAATTTGGTTTAATCATTCACAGGGCTTAAGTTAAAATTAACTATCAATTAAGTTTTTGTAATTGCAAATTGAAACGATGAAAAAAACTTATTTCTAATTTATAAATTCTATTATTTAGAAGTGTTGGGTTTATAAAATTAATAAATTTTATATGTTATACCCTAATTTTTAATCTCGGATGAATCTAGCACAAAATATTAAAACATAAATTAAATTATCTTTACAATTGCCATTTTTATTAGTTCCAAAGTATAGAGTATACATATAAAAAAGTAAGAATCAATTCTGAACTTTAGAGTTTATAGTGAGCTTGATCCACTCGAAAATAATACACATTTTTTTGTCAAGGTAACGTGAAACTAATTTTGTTGATAACTCGAAAATAATACACAATTTTTGTCAAGGTAACGACTAACGTGAAAGTAAATGCAATATTTAATACATTTTTCAAGATGTCAAACTATTTATTTCTTCTTTTAAGAGCATATCTTCTTTTGTGAATATCAAAAGAGAGAGGAAGAAAAATTACTTGGGAGATAGAGTAAAAAAATAGATGTCTTGGGGTTATGATAACATATTTTACATCGGGGATTAGAGAATTATTATTTTTAATTTGACATTTACTAAACCTATTAAATGAAAATAAAATTTGTCAAAAGATATACATATAACTCAACTTTTCATATGATAAGTTTTATTTCTCTACACTCTCTCGTGTTTATGAATGGCTAACCTTCTACCACGCGACTCAGCAGCGAGCTCGTCACTGTAGTCCTTAGCTAGTGAAACCGCGGTTGTTGATGACAGCAAGAGCCAGCATCCGATGTGCAGCCCGTGAATTAGTAAACTCAGCCATCTAATGATTGTTTATCTGCTGCAGCTGAGATATGCCAATTGATTAGCTTTCACTTTGAAATCATTATCTGTTCATTTTTTTATTGATTGTTGATGTCTAAAAAGGAATGGAGTAGATGTAACAATGGGACTTACAGTTCTTCAGCATTGGGTCGAGCCTTAACCAAAGAAGAAGTATCTCCAACAGTCGTCTCTAATCCCATTTTTTTTTGAGCTCCTCTGTATTTTAATTTATTGGCCCTTTTCACTTGCTTTCTTGTTATACAACGGTAGCTTTTGGATTGAGTTGCTATGTTGTTTGCTAAACCCAAAAAAAAAAAAAAATCGAAGACGACATCATGTAGGTGGTTTGGCTTGTAATTAAGGGGGCTAATGAGATGAAAGAGGTGGTGAATGTAGGTGTATGGAGGAAGAAAGGTAATATGAGCTGCTGCTATTAAGTGTGAGGTGATTGGTGAAAGAAAAGTAAAAATTTTGAATTCTTGGAACTTGAGTTTTTCATAGTAGGTATGAAAGTAGGAAGGAATTAATAATTATTCACTTTTTTTCAATATACAAATGTGGTCAATTTAATGCCACAATTTTTTTTTTAATTTTAAAGCTTTCCTACGAAAATAGATGAAAGTTGGCGGGCATGTCATGAATTTTGGGCGGGAAAACTTTGTTTAGAACAGTGTTTTTCGGTTTCATTTTAGTATATAGAACTAGTACTTTAACCCGTGCATTGCACGGAATTATTATATTTTAATTAGTATAAATAGGAGATAATCTAAACTATTGATATTTTCGGAAAATACCCTATTTTGATTTTCGTTAGTTAAAAATACTCTAAAATTTACTTTCGTCTATAAATTATATCAAAACATATTAACACCTTTAATTTTTTATGATTGAGCCGTTAAATGCAACATGATATCTCACGTGGCAATTCAAAATATGATAATACTCAGATCTATTGATATTTTTGAAAAAAAAAAACCATGTATTACTTTTAATTAAAAATACTCCGTTTTAGTTTTGAATATACACATATATCTCAAAAAAATAAAGGCTATAATTATTTTTTTAAATTTTATGCTTAATTGATTTATAAATTAATCGTGACAGCAATTATGTTATATTTTTGAATAATTAACACTTTTAATTAAATCACTGATGCCATTACACGATGACTGAATTCATTTTTATTTAATACAAATTTTAACTTTAAGACCCGATTATATCTTCGTATGTATGTTTGTATATATATAATGTAGAAAACTAAATCAAAATTTAAGCTGCTTATTTTTAAATTGAGTAATATTAATGAGATATGAATCGAATTCCTACAACATTACTATATACATTTTTAATAAAAAATCAAAATTTAAACCCTAATTAATATCATGTAAATGGTAACCCTACTCTAATTTATACTTGTGTTAAAAAATGTGTAAAATTCGAATTGAACCAAAAATGATCAATTAAAATTCATTTGAATCGATGTGGTAGTATATCAATTCGGTTTGTTGGTCAGTTAAAATCAAAGTCACCAAATTTATTACGGTTCTGTGATCCGGATATTTTTATAATAATAACCAAACAAATAATGATCCGTTCAAATTTTATTATAATAAAGGAAATAAATATAGACATGGTACTGTATCCACCATATCTTTTTCTTGCACAATTCCCATCACCACAATCTCTATTTTCACGTACAATCATCATTATATAAATTAATTATATATATTCCAAACACATTTTTACAGTTTATCATTATCACTCCAACCACACGTTACGTTTACTCCCCCACCCTAATTTTTCTTTCTTTTGCACAGTTGCACTTCTTTTTTCTCGATTCTTCATCAGCAAAATTGGAAACCCTGCGCCCATTTGCCTCCATTTTTTCCTTCAGTCTTTTTGCCTTCATTCTTTCTTCAATTATTATTTTGTCAATTATTTTGTCATATATTTTCACACAAGTAATATCATCCTTCAAAACAATGGAAAACGACATAAAATAGCCAAATATGTAGCCAGAATCGCAATTTTCTACTATATTATTGGCTAGATCAACGAAGGTGTTGTAGTGATTAGTTCAATGAATGCCTTTGGCCAAAGCCATCAAAACAGCAAGAAACATCTCCCGTCCATATACTAATGTATTGTTTTTACTTTTTATTTGTATATTTTTTCATATAAAAATTCTCGATCCGTTCGATAAAGGTATGTCTCCAATGTCAACTTTAAAAATATTAGTTGTGCGGGAATTACATGACTTAGTTTTTAAGTCGGCAATCATATGGGTCGGTGTTTTCTATATTAAATCAGAATTCTGTTATATCTTTTATTTTGTTGATTGTTATTGTAAGTTTTTGGGAGAATTTGAGTTTAAAATATATTATTTCAAGTTTTATTAAATTAAATGTGAATCATTTATATGTTTTTTATTTTATTTTTTTCTAATTTTTTGTTGATTGTAAATTTAGTATTTTTGTATGATTTCAGAATTTGTACAAATTTGTTGGCTTTTAATTTTAAATTTGCCTATTGTTATAAATTTCTCAAATATTTGTTGGTTGATAATTTTTTAGACTTTTATTGGTCTTTTGCAAGCATAATATTCTTCCATCTATATTCAAAGTTGTTTTATTCAACTTATGCAATATGCATGTTCCTCAAAATTTTAGCCACACTCAGCCAATAAAAAATCGAAAGCTCAATTTATCAATTTCACATTGCATATAAACATTTTTGGATTTGTAAATAACCTTGTATGTGGAAATAATGCATTTTAAGTGGAAGTAATATGATCAAACAATATGGAATGACTTGATCTTATCTTCCACTATGAGTTAATTTCACATAGTTCATCTTTGCGTTGTTTTCTATCTATTTAATCGTAACAGGAAATCTGAACTATAATGAGCATATGAACAAAACATGAGCAATCAGGTTATAAGATTTTTTTTTTTTTTTTTCACATTGAGAAAAAATTAAAAATTAAGTATTCGTCTAGTATCTTTCAATGTTTCCACAAATAATTATTTTTCTTGCATAGAAATTTATTTATATATTTTCTCTTCCTAAATGTACTCACATTTCTGTTATTGTAGTTGGTATAATGTTTACCTTCGTGAAGATCAAGAAATGCAACCACCATGGTGATGAAGTTTAAGTTTTGACATCTGCAAAACAAACATTAAATTATAGAAGTAGAAATTTTCTGGCAAAGCACTTCTTTGAAATTGCCGCTTATTATTTTAATTTTCTAAAATACAAACCATTAATTTTTTTAATTTAAAATTTTATTGTGAGAGTTGGTGAACAGTTGATATAGTGATGTGATTGATTTTTAGGCAATGGTACAAAAAAACAAAGAATTAAATTTCAGATTTTCGTGCGCAGAGTAAACATAAAGTTGATAAATTGCTTTGATTGATTTTTCTCTTTTCATGGGAAATTGGATGGAAAATGAGTTGTAAATTTGCCGCTCAAATGAACAGTTTGATGACTACTGTCATTTAGTATATTAAGTAGATTACTACATTTGCACCAGTGCGATGCACAAATTAAATATATGATGTTTTATTTTATAATATTAAGATATAATTAACAAAGTTATACATGTTAGCATTTTTTAGCAATTATTTTAACATATTTTTTAATTTTTATTCATAAATATAATATTTAATATATTATAATATAATTTTTCATAGTATAAGTCAATATATATATATATATATAAACGTAACAACAATAAAAAGAAGTTTATGAAATTAAAGTATATGAGATTTTATTTTTATATATAAGAGATATTATATTTATGTTATTTTAAAAAATATTAAATATAATTCATTTGTGAAATGTAACATTCTTATGAAAAAATGATAAAATATTATTTTGTTATATTTTTATTATTGTTTATTTTATAACTTATATTATACTCCCTCCGTCTCATTAATTTCATTTTTCATTGTCTCATTTCCTAAAATAAAAAAATAAAAAAATCTTCTCATATTAATAAAATATTAATTCCACTACTTACAAACATTAGTAAATGTAACTAATGCCCTGAAACGGAAGAAGTAATAGAATAAATAATAAATAAAATAAAAATAAAAACCAAATTTTATTTTTGGAGTTAGAGAATGCAATGATCTTGAGACTCACCATTTAATCAAAGAATAAGAGAATGAAAATAAATCTTAATAATTGACAACATATTGGTTCTTTGTCATTCACAAAATTAACTTTTTAAAATTATTATTTCTCATGAATAGAGAAATAAATTAGTTAAATTACATCAACATAATATAACATTAATAAAATGAAGAAAAAACACTACCAAGTTGCTAATGAAAAAAATGTCTGAGTACTAAGTTGCTAATGAAAAAAATAATGTCTGACTTTAAGCTAAGACATGACAATCTAATATAATTGTGGAAAATATAGCAATGCCGATTGAACCCAATACAAAATCTACAGTGCACATAAATAATGCCAATACGAAAAAATAATTCAAGGCATATGATATGACACCCATTTCCTTCGCAACATTATATATTTAAAGATATAATGAAAAATGAAATCATTTATCAAAAAACATTCATCAATGCTTATTAAAAGTAGGAGCAAATTACTAACACCAGTACAAATGTTTAGGTGTTGCTTGTTTGCCCCATGGACATTCGACGTATACAACATCTACTCTACCTTTATTGTGGAAAGCATCTGCCTATTTGCTCTATTATTCTCAACTACCACAATGATAGAGAAGAATCTCATCTCCATTTTCACCATCTTTCACCCCTATATATGTAATTTTCAATAAATAATGTTTTTTGATACAAAAACGTGCATTTCATGAAAGATTAAAAAAAAAAAAAAAAAAAAAACCATGTAAAAATCCAACATTATTTATCAAAAATTACAGTGAAACTAAAAATAATGAATAAAGTCAAAGTAAATTTTTTTTATCTAACATGATATACTATGGTTGACAAAGCACAATGCTTAAAATAAGACAATAATTGACTTCAAGTCGTTGAAGTCATGATATTGTAAATTATCAATAGAAACTCATAGGTGAGTCAACAAAATAAACTCAATTGACCATACATAAAGAGAATGATAAATCATACCTGAGCTGAATGAGAGCCTCCGTAATAGTTTTTGTATAGGATCCACACATATGGTTTCTCGTAATTGCCGACTCTTCCAACTCATTTGAGGCAAAATCTACAAATATTCTAATATTGAAAGCAGCATTTTCAGAGAGAGTGAGCCTATCAATAAGAAAGACAAATACAAGTTACTCTGCACCTTTACAAAAATATTTGACAAAGACAAAAACAAAATTACTTTGCACTTTTACAAAAAATATGATACTTGGTCCATGGCCAACCATATTCGCTCTTTCCGGTATCGGCCACAAAAAAGGTCAATTCCAAATAAATAGTGGAACTTAATTATCCCATTCCACATCATTGACGAAATAACAAATTTTGTTTATCCCTAATATCTCTAATATCACACGTACATTATCTGCAAAAGTTTGGGGCTCGGGAGATCTCATTCTTCTAAAAATAAAGGAATATCACACCATCTTCTTCTATATTAATTAAAAAGAACAGGGAAAAAGTAATAGAGAAAATAAAGAAAATACCCATTCAATAGATTCATCCAACAATCTTTCAGCTTGGTACGATTTTCTTCCTATGAAGAAACCAAGTCACAACAAATAAATATCTCACCCATTCTTCTAAATTGATTATAAAAAGAGGAAAAAGGTAACAGAGAAAATGGAGAAAATACCCATGCAATAGTTTCATCCAGCAATCTCATAGCTTGGTAGTTGTTATGGCACTCTTTCTCTGAAAAAATTTGAGCTCTTTCATTTGTTGGTTACCTATCTTTTTTTTATTTTAAGAAAGCTATATATAAAGTTTTCTCCCACTGGTAAATAAATAAATGAAATTTTATAGCTTAGGAGTTAGGATAGACAACTAAACATTTGCACATAAATGATAGAAGTCAAATTTGATTAGATTTTTCAACAAACTGAGCAAATGACAAACACATCCTTAATCTGACTTAAGCCAAGTAGCCAACATGAAGCCAAAAACTGACATACCATTGTAGTTGCTAGAAACAACATAGCTTTTTACTCACTCACTGCAAAACACAAATATAGGAAGAGTTTAAATTATGAAACTATCAATGAAGTTTAGCATTAATCTTTATAATTTCTACCATCTAAAATATTCAAATGCTGTTGAAATCAGTATCCTACATCAAATTAAACAACATACCATTAGGGTTTTGCAAATCGAAATTAAAGGAAAAAAAATGAATGGTGCATTCGAATACCTTCAATGCTGAATCTGTTTCATCAACTTCTTCCTCAACAATGGATTTGGTGAGTTCTTCCTTTCATAAAATTAATTTTGATTTGAAGGCGGATTTTGGAAAAGAAACATAGGCAAGATTCCCCGACGTCATTATCAGGATCGATGAGAGCTTTTTGCTTTTGATTTTGTAAACATCACTACAATCAGGAAGCGTCTGAACCACGGGGACAACGGTGACTTTGGCTTAGTGGTTCTAGAACGACCTTGATGGTGAATTGGTGATGCGGAGGCCTTGCTAATGCCAATTACTGGCTGTTTTCTAGGCAATGTTTCATAGTTTTCTTGGCCAGAAGACCAGAGGAGCAAATGGCAACTATGATTTTTGATAGCAAAAATTAAAGAAATGAGAGAGAGAAATATCACATCCTCACAAAAGTTTTTTCTTTTTGGCGTATGATACACGCATTGCATTCTCTATTATTTTCAAATTTCAAATATGATGAATTCAAACAACTGTACTGCTAAATGGGCGGGCTCAAAAAGAAATTGCATGTGATTCATTATTTTATCATGGATTTGCATGGATTTTGGGCTATGGGCGGGAGTATTGGGCGGGTTGCTACAGTATAGCCCGGTTTTCTTTTAGTATATTAGTATAGATAGAAGTTGGCAACTGAAAGGTGATGGGACCTCACCTCTCGTCTTGTATCAAATGAAATGTCCATGACATGATATATTTTCAGTTTTCTTATCCCATTACACCTTATTTCCGAGCATAAGCAAATCCAGAAAATTTATAAAGTGGGCTAAAAAAAATTTTGCTTCCACTTTAACTTCAATCCAAAGGTGGATGTTAAGCTCGAGTATTGTGGAAGTTCGGTCATAATTTTATGAGTTCAACACTATATAATTTTATTTTATTTTTAAAAAATATATGTATATAAAAAAGATTTCGAAATTTCGTGGGGACGGCCGACCCCGTGAGCCTCCACAAAGTACCGCCCCTGCTTCAATCCATTTATATTTTCCTTTATTTTTATCCATTTCTTTTCATCATAAAGAGACTATCTTACAAAATATATCACACTAATACAAAAACGAAAAAAAAAATCAGACTAGGTAGTGGTGTTGTGGTATGGCTACATCTGCATGGGCCACAATAATCAACATTAAAGCAAAAGGCAGGCAGACAGAAAGGCACACAAGTTATCTGTTCAGCTTTATATTCCATGAAATGGAAAAATTAATAGTACAGTATAAACTCTATAAATTAATACTCTTGGGAACTCAAAAATTTATTAATTAAAAGAGTTATTAATTAAACTATAAATTAATAATTATTAATTTATACATTAATTAATATTTTATTAATTTATAATAAAATATTCAATTCACTTACCTTTCAAACTTCTATTTAATTTTTGTACATCAAATGAGGACCTAATTTGGAAGAGTCCTTCAATCTCTCATATAATTATATTCTTAATGTTCAATGTCTCAATTTATGGACATTAAGAATATAATTATATGAGAGATTGAATTAGAGATTGGATTCAAGTTGAAATTGATTTCAACAAAAAACAAACGACAATTGAGTCATTTTTCAAGAAGTGTACATAAATTATTCATGTAATATGTACGCATTTATGAAATTATTAATTTATATTTTATATGGGACCTATAGAAATTATAAAAAATGTATTATCTTATAATTTTAGCGAATTATTAATTTAGCACCCTATCCCCGAGTCGGGACCGACAAAAAATATTATTTTAAAGAGTTTATTAATTAATCGAGTATTAATTTATAGAGTTTCTACTGTAATAATAATAGAGTTGTGACGTATATATTGATAAATATTAATGTATTGATTAACATGAAACTTGAATATCTTATGTAGTTTTATCACAACTAAATGTTTAAATATATCTTGAATTATGTATTCTTTTAAAACTTGTCCCAAATTATTCAAATGTTTTAACAAATACCTAAATTATTAAAAACTATGCAAATATATCTCAAACTATTTTTTTTATTAATAGAAAGATGATTGCATTGTAGGAAATCTAAATTAACAAATTACATTTTTTTTGATTTAAATGTTTAGTATTAAAGCTCATTGTGTATGACTTAGATTTCCGACAATACAATCAGCTTTCGTTGATAGAAAAAATACTTTTGAATATATTTTAAAAGTTTTAATAATTTAGGTATTTATTGAAACATTTAAATAATTCAGGATAGATTTAATCCTTTTGTCTTGAAACACCACTAAATATAAATAATATAAACTTAATTAGGAATCCATCTCATTTTTACGGTTTATACTTTATTCACATTCACTTAATTTTATCAGATAATCAACAAAAGAAAAAAAAAGAAAAAACAATGATGAAAACAATAATTTAAAATATTTCATGAAAAAGGAAATAGAAGCAAAATAATTTTAAAGAAGAAATAAAGGGCGAAAAGGAAGGCCCATAAAAAGAAGAAAGCCGACATGGCTGGTGCTGCCACCATCACCGGATCTTTGCTCACTCATGCATACACACACTCTCTCTCTCTCTCATTCACCTTCTTTTCCTCCTCTCTCTGTATTCATCTCTTTTTTTTATTATTATCGTTTCTCTCCTCACCTTCAATGTTGGTAAAACCATTGTAAAAGTGAAATAACAGAGTTGAAAGGGAAGAAACATTAATTTCATTTGTATAAAACCATGCAGGAACTGTTCACCTATCTTTTTACCTTGTTAGTATAAATCATCTTTCTCTGTCTGTCTATTATTCTCATTGTCATTTGCCAGCTCTGAAGTCTTCTCTCTTCTCAAATGCTTTTCACCTCCTGAGAGCATACACTCAAAAGCTTTAAGGAATAGAAACAACTGTGGGGATCTCTTAAAAGGTTTGTTGATTGAGTTGGATTTAATTACGGCTGTTTTTGGGAACCCTTCAATTGATAATTGTGATATGTATGTATGAAATCGTTTGTTTTCATTCATTTGGTTGATTTAATTTTTATATGATCGGATGCAAAAGATGTAAATTTAAAAATGATCTATGCTGATGAGGGTTTTTGATTTCTTGATGTTTGGTTTTCACTTTGATTTGTCCCTCACGAGTGGGTTATGAGTATATTTTGGGTTATGATTATACTTTAACATTGTAAATAGTGGAGTTCTATAATTGGATTTCAAGGTTTATGCAAATTCTTGGAAGTGTTGTAATGACCCACAATGTGCTGAATATCTCACTGCTTAATGTATTTCTGATGTTGTGGTGCCTAGTTGATCATGCTGTTGTTGGTTTTACCCTCCATCGCCTTATGCTATTCTGATCGATACTTTTAGTTATTTGGACATGCTAGAGAGTGCTGAATCACGCGCGTTAACTTGATTTCTTTCTCTGCCATAGGAGTAGATTTTCTGACTACTGTTTTAGCTACTTCTCATTTTCATCTTAATAGCTTTAATGGGCATACTCAGTTTTACAGAGAATCTGTAATATCTGACTAACGTTTGGTTGGATAGCTGTTTGAAGATCAATTTTCATTGCTTCATTTCAGCAGTTGACTCTGTGTATCCCATTTTCGAACAGAGAACAGCATCAACTAATGTCTAGCACAAAGTCTCTGGAGCCTGCTTTTCAGGGAGTTGGCCAGAAAGGGTATCCTCATGCTTGCTACTCAATTATAAATCTTTTATGTACATATTTAATGCTTTGTGCATCTTCACCCTATCATTTGTTCATTGTGTTTTCTACTTATCTTGTTGAACTTCAACACTTTCTAGAGGGACTGAGATATGGAGGATAGAGAACTTCCAACCGGTTCCCTTGCCAAAATCCGATTATGGTAAATTCTACTCCGGAGATTCATACATCATTCTGCAGGTTAGCTTGACTTTTCTCATGCCAAGTATCTGAATTTTCTGATTCAATTGGAGTGATACAGTAATACTTTTCTATGTAGACAATTGCTGGAAAAGGAGGAGGCTTTCAATATGACATACACTTCTGGCTTGGGAAGGATACTAGCCAAGTAAGATGTTCTTGGTCATATCATTTTATTTTACTCATAACTTGATGGTCTGCGTATCTTAGGACGAAGCAGGGACTGCAGCTATCAAAACTGTGGAACTCGATGCCATTCTTGGCGGCCGTGCTGTTCAGTACAGAGAATTACAAGGCCATGAGTCCGACAAATTCTTGTCATATTTTAAGCCTTGTATCATACCACTAGAAGGAGGTGTTGCATCTGGATTTAAGACACCTGCAGAAGAAGAGTTTGTAACTCGACTATATACTTGTAAAGGAAAACGAGTTGTAAGGTTGAAGCAGGTCCCATTCTCCCGGTCATCATTGAATCATGATGATATTTTTATTCTAGACACTAAAGAGAAGATATATCAATTCAACGGTGCAAACTCGAATATTCAAGAACGCGGCAAGGCATTAGAAGTAGTCCAGTTTCTGAAGGAGAAGTACCATGATGGGACTTGTGATGTTGCAATTGTTGGTGAGAACCAATTCTTTCAAACATCCTTATCTGTGGATTTCATGATAATATCTGATGTTTGTGCTCTTACATCATTCCTCATTTACAGATGATGGAAAATTGAAAGCTGAATCAGATTCTGGTGAATTCTGGGTTTTCTTTGGTGGCTTTGCTCCAATCGGTAAAAAGGTTGTTACTGAAGATGATATTATTGCAGAGAAAACTTCTCCACAACTTTACAGGTAGCTGTTTAGTTAGCATCTCTTTACTACCTATTTTTTACTGGAGTAACTGATTCTTACTGAAACAATTTGCTTCTTGGCAGCATAAGTGGTCAAGTTAAACCAGTGAATGGTGAGCTTTCCAAGTCACTTCTGGAAAATAACAAATGCTATTTACTAGATTGTGGCAATGAGATATTTGTTTGGGTTGGCCGGGTAACTCAAGTTGATGAGAGAAAAGCTGCCATGCAAGCTGCAGAGGTGAGGGTTTAGCCTCCCAGTTTATACTCTAAAAAAGGCATATTTTGACCTCTGATAGTGATAACCAAGTGACATCTCAGGAGTTTGTTTCTAGCCAAAGCAGACCAAAATCGACTCTCATAACTCAGGTTACTCAAGGTCATGAGACTCATTCTTTCAAGTCCAAGTTCGATTCCTGGCCGATGGCATCAACTACTTCTGTAGTCGAGGAGGGAAGGGGGAAAGTAGCAGCTTTACTGAAGCAGCAAGGGGGCGGCGTGAAGGGACCGGCTAAAAGTGCTCCAGTTGTTGAGGAGGTTCCTCCATTACTTAAAGGAGGTGGAAAACTAGAGGTCTAATTTCATTTCATATGTCTCCCGGCTGCTCAGTGACCGGTGTAACACATTTTCTTACCGTTGCTGCTTTGAATTTTGAGTAATACTTCCAGGTTTGGAGAATCAATGGCAGTGAGAAAACTGCAGTTCCTGCAGAAGACATTGGAAAATTTTACAGTGGAGATTGCTATGTTGTGCTCTACACTTACAATCATCATGAAAGAAAGGAAGATTTCTATTTGTGTAGTTGGATTGGTAAAGACAGCATTCGCGAGGAAGCAGAGGCAGCTAGTGGATTGTGCAATACAATGTACAACACTCTGAAAGGCAGGCCAGTGCAGGTAGTCATATTCCTCATTGTTTCACTGCATTACACACTGCAAATTACAGCGTTACTTACGATACGAGTCATGAACGCTTCCTTCAGGGCAGGATATATCAAGGGAAAGAGCCACCTCAGTTTATAGCAATCTTTCAGCCAATGTTGATCCTCAAGGTTAGGTTCAGAAAGAAACACATGCAGTTTTTTTGAACATATAAAGCTGAATGTAAGAACATTTCTTGTTAGGGTGGTATGAGCTCCGGATACAAAAACCGTATTGCTGAAAAAGGGATAAATGATGAAACTTACACAGGCAATGGCGTTGCACTGTTCCGCGTATCTGGAACTTCTCCACATAATAACCAAGCTGTTCAAGTTGATGCAGTATGCTCATCACCATTCTCACTTTGAAGTTATTTCATGGTTTATTCAATTTTATCTTCAATGTTGAATCAAATTCTGCTATCTTGTTAGGTGGCAGCATCGTTGAACTCGAACGAATGCTTTCTGCTTCAATCCGGAACAACAGTTTTCAGTTGGCAAGGGAATCAAAGCACAGTTGAGCAGCAGCAATTAGCAGCCAAGGTTGCAGAATTTCTGAAGGTATGTTCAAAATGAAACTGCTAAGCATTATCATTTGTGATTCACATTTCTTCATGAACCAGCCCGGATCACCAATCAAGCACACTAAAGAAGGAACGGAGAGCTCGATCTTCTGGGGCGCTCTCGGAGGAAAAAAACCATACACCAGTAAGAAGACTGCACCAGAGCCCCCCAGGGATCCTCACTTGTTTTCTTTCTCCTTTCATAAAGGTAGCAACATTTCCGATATCTTGAAACGCGAAATGTTTTACTTGTTCTAACTGATTCTCTTTTGATGCACATTCTGGCATATCAAATCCAGGAAAATTCGAGGTATGAGCTACAAAAACAACCAGTTAGGAAGCTCCTTTTATCTACTATTCACACATTAAAAACTCATGCATTTTTTCTCTCACATGCCAGATTGAAGAAATATACAAATTCTCTCAAGATGACCTGTTAACCGAGGATATGTTGATACTGGATACACGCGCTGAAGTGTTCGTTTGGCTTGGTTCTTTAGTGGATCCCAAAGAGAAGCAGAGTGCTTTTGAGATAGGACAGGTAGGGAATGTCTTAAATTTTCAGTTGCTAAAGTTGTTGTCTCTCTCAATCACTCCTCTCCTTGACTGCTGATACTTATCTCAGAAATACGTGGAGATCGCCTCTTCACTTGAGGGATTGGCCCCAAACGTTCCACTTTACAAAGTCGCGGAAGGAAACGAGCCAAGCTTCTTCACAACATATTTTTCATGGGATCCTGCAAAAGCAAGTGTATGTTTGTCTCATTCTTTTTCCCCCCTCTCTCTATGCCATATTGCCATGCATGTATGCAATGCAATAGACTTACAGTTTGTGTCTTTTCCCTGAAACAGTCGCATGGAAACTCATTCCAAAAGAAGATTTTGCAGATCTTGGGTGTTACTCATGAGGTAAATTTGCAGTATTTCATACATGAAACTGTTCATCTATTTAGTATCCAAACATCAACAACTTGAAAAGCAAAAGATATGTGCAAAAACCAGGAGAAATCCAATCCTTCAAACAACGGGGGGCCAACTCAGAGAGCCTCAGCTTTGGCAGCTTTGAACACTGCATTCAACTCAACTCCTTCTCCAAAAGCTGTCATAACTCCCAGAGGTGGAGCTGCAGGTCAAGGGTCACAGAGAGCTGCTGCAGTGGCTGCTTTATCTTCCGTTTTGACAGCTGAGAATCGATCACCCGATTCATCTCCAGTTCGAAGGATCAGAAGTCCTCTTGCAGAAGCTAGCCCTACTGGTTGCTCTCTCTCTTTCTTTTCTTCTAACTAAAAGAAATCATTGGACTCAGAGTTTCTGCTTGCTTACACTTGCAGCTCGAACTCCGAGGAAGTACGTAGAATATGTTGCAGCTCCAGCTCCAGCTCCAGCTGCGGAGACAGAAGACAATGCCACTGCCAAGGAAAGAGAGGCAGCTGGTGAGGGTGCTGAAGAGAGAAATGAGGAAGAGGGAGAGTGTGAGGTTCAGGGCACGTATACATACGAGCAGCTGAGGTCTAAATCAGAGAACCCTGTGAAAGGGATCAATACCCACAAACGAGAGGTGGGTTAAAGTTATAAATCATCTCATCCCATGAGCTGTAAGTATGTTTGAATGACACTGATCGATTTGGTTTCAGGCTTATCTGTCGGACGAGGAGTTCCAGAGAGTGTTTGAAATGAGCAAAGAAGCTTTCTACAATAACCCCAAGTGGAAGCAAGACCGTCTCAAAAAGAAAGCTGATCTTTTCTAGCTACTTCTACACTGCTTTATATTACTCTCCACTACGCATGCATGCATATATAGGTTTTTGGTTTTCTATTTAAGCCGTCTGCATTCCTTGATTCCTTTCTCTTCATCATATTTTAGTTGTTGATTGATTGAATGGGTGTTGCAATTTTTGTGTTGTATGATCGATCAAGAATGTAGATGGAGTTGTGTGATGGGTTTATATGTGATAATGTGATGGTTTTGGTTTTCTTGATTCCTCCATCTTCATCCAAAATATTTTATGTAGGACTATATTATCTTATCATATTAATAGTAATCTTATATTCAAATATTTTGTCATAATCACAAATTTGGTTGATTGGAATTAGGGGTGTAATCAAACTAAGTCGAGTCGAGTAGTGTCGTGCCCAAATTTAGCTTGTTTAGTATCGAGTCGAGTTTTTTATCGAATATTTTGATGTTCACGAACATTATCCAACTTTAATCGAGCCTAAACGAATTTTATAAATTTAAAAGAAAAAAAAGTTATTTATTTCAAAATTAATATCATGTTCAAATTCTAAATTTTCTCATTGCTAGAAAGATTTATCATTGTCATTACTCTTAAATCATGAAAATATTATTTCTATAAAAGTAATTATTTATTTATTTTTACTAATTTTAACTAACGAGCTTGTTCACGAGTCGAATACTATAATGCTCAAGTTTGGTTCATTTAATAAACGGAGCTTTATCTAATTGAAAAACGAGTAACTTACGAACACTTTAATTCATCTACACCCTTAATTGGGATCCCAAAGCTTGATTGGTGATAAATTAAGTAAATTCTGATTATTTGTATTTTTATATACTTATCATATTTGCGAAGAGAGAGAGAAGTGATTATGTCATGTTCCATTAGTCTCATTTATCACTTTCATCTGTCTTGTAGAATTAGTCTTATATTTTAAAATGGAAAAAAATCTCACACAATCAATAAAATATTAATTTCACTACACTCATAAACATTAGTTGTTGTGCCCGATCAAAATGAGACAAATAAACGGGACTAAGGGAGTACATTTTTTACATTTTGAAACATTAAATCCGAATCAAATTATAAAAATTAATTTGTATTAACGCATTATGTTTATATAACGTTTGAAAAAAAAACCACAACACACATTAATTAATATAGTTTGCTAACCTTTGAAAAAAAAACACCACACATTAATTAATGTAAATAACAACTGACATAGTCACATAAGCCATGTGGACCCGACCCGTAATAAATACGGACCTCCGAAATCCAAATTCATCTCCCCTCCCCTACTCTCTACGTCTATATATACCACTTCTCCCCGTCGAATTTGATCTATTCAATTTTCGTCTCCCCATCTTCTTCAGCGAGAGAGAGAGAGAGAGGGAGAGAGCGTGTAATAGTGAGAGAGTAGAGTTTGTGCAATAAAAATCTTCAAAAGTCTACCCAGAGTGGAACAATTCCGAGAGAATTTGTTGTTGTTTAACCTAATTATAATTGGGAGAATTATTTTGTATATATAAAAATATGTCGGACGTATATTGTACCGACTGCAAGAAGAACACGGAGGTGGTGGTCGATCACTCAGCCGGCGACACAGTGTGTTCGGAGTGCGGTCTCGTGCTGGAAGCCCGCTCAATTGACGAAACGTCGGAGTGGCGGACGTTCGCCGATGATTCGGGCGACCACGACCCGAATCGTGTTGGAGGTCCCGTTAACCCGCTTCTGGGCGACGCGGCTCTCTCGACGGTCATTTCTCGGGGTACTAATGGGGCGAATGTTGATTCGTCCCTGACCCGGCTGCAGAATCGGGGAGGGGATCCGGACCGGGCTCTTGTCTTGGCGTTTAAGACTATCTCTAGCATGGCGGATAGGTCTGTATTTGTGTTTGTTTTATTTTGTGATTTTGATTTTGAGGATTTTTTGCTGATGGTTGATGTTAGGGGAGTTTAGGGTTTGGTGATCTGTTTCATTGGATTAAATGTGACACTTAATCTAGGATATTATCCACATGATTGATATGGTACTAAAAAGTTTTGGTGTTGGCTTTTGATTAATCTATATCAGAATCTGCAGGGTAAGTAAATAATGATGTTAGTGACTTGGTGTGAAGGGTGCTATAATATCGAACATTAACAGTTGAATAAGCGAGTAAAAGTGGAGGTGAATGTTGTGCTGCGTTGATTTTCTTGTAGATTGAATGTTTGTGAATGCTTCTGATTGTTAGGTTGAAGGTTTTGCATTCATGGTGGAAAAACGTGTATTATCTGAATTGAGGTCTATATGAGTTATCTATTATTGTATAGATGTTTACATTCTTCAAGTTTGAGTCTTGATCAATAATTCTCAAAACAGCATTATTGAAGAAGGTAATTTTTAGTGTGGGATTGCGTGTATATATTTTCTTGTTCTGCAGTTTACATTGTGGATTTGGCTTCTGCCTTTTGGTTAGAATCATGAACCTATTTTTGTAGCATATGATCTGGAGTCTAGTGTCTCATCCTGCAAGGAAGATCTTTAATGGTTTCAGCTCTTAAATACTATTCTGCTTATGAAAAGATGCATGGCTTTGACTATATTAGAGGTTCTTTTTTTTTTTTTTTTTCTTTTTTTTTTGAGATCATATTACTGGTTCTTTATGTGGTCAATAAGCCAATTTGTCTGTTAAGATTTTTTTCCCTCTAGTTACCATTTCAAAGTTGCTGTTTGCATGGGTGGGTGTGTATCTTGTTTTTGTTGAGATATGCTTTATTGACAAACTAATAGGAAATTTAGCTATTTGGCTGACATCGTTTGATTTTCTCTTCTTCTCAGGTTGAGCCTTGTAACAACCATTAAGGTATGCCACCCTGTTGATGGATTCTTATGCTTATCCGAGAAAAAGTTATGCAAATCATGAACTTTATGAAATCACATGTCAGATCTTAATGTTTATGAATTCAAATAGTTCCGAGCCTTAATGTCAAATCTTAATGTTAATCTCTTTTTTTCCATGCTCTTTTTGAAGGATCGGGCAAGTGAAATATACAAAAGGTTGGAAGATCAGAAGTGTACAAGGGGTAGAAACTTGGAGGCGCTAGTGGCTGCTTGCATTTATATTGCTTGTAGGCAGGAAGGCAAGCCACGCACTGTAAAAGGTGCCTCCTTAAATCACGTTGATAACTATCATTTTCATTACGTCGTCTATAGATTTCTCTAAACCTTATGAGTATCAACTAGAAATATGCTCAATTGTTGCTGGAGCTACAAAAAAAGAAATTGGCCGTGCAAAAGAATTTATAGTGAAACAGTTGAAGGTTGAGATGGGTGAATCTATGGAGATGGGCACAATTCATGCTGGAGATTATCTGGTGAGTTTATTCTGGAAAATGAGGTCACCACGAGCTGCTTATTTAATGTAGCTCAAATATGATGGTTATCTCTTCTGTTATATAGAGGCGTTTCTGTTCTAATCTTGGCATGAGTAATGAGGAGGTCAAAGCTGTACAAGAAACTGTGCAAAAGGCAGGGGACTTTGATATTAGGTACTATGACATTCTCCTCCTTCATCTTAACTTTAAACCCCTTTCCCCCTCTCTTTATACAGAGAACTTAGTGTGTGAAAACAAATTGAAGAAGATACAAACAGTTTGTACTCTGAATGTTAGCTGTAGCAGACAACTGGCATTATTTCAAAAAAATTGGGAACTTAGATGAATATACTCGTGTTTTTCTTTTCTAGTTCTTTTGATGCATGAAGATGTATATACAGAGCTGCCAGTCTGGCATTTTGCTCCAAAGGTTGAATTGTCCAATGTGAGAGAAACGCTTATTTTTCAATGTATGGGAAGTTGGGAGGCATTATTATGAAAACTAATAATATTGTGTGTTTCACGTATGATGCATACTTGGTTATATTGTTTGCTTGAGAATTAGTAGATTCCTGACCCATAGCCAGTAGCTGAACTGAAACATTGCTTTCAGCAACTTCGATTGCTGCTCACTATGGCCGGCCTCATTGCTTGACATTCAATACTTTGATTTTATCGCAGGAGGAGTCCGATATCAATTGCTGCAGCCATCATATTTATGATCACTCAGTTATCAAATTCCAAGAAACCCCTGCGAGGTAAGAGTCTTCACTCAGTTATCAAATGAGCCAAGTTTCATATTATGAGGCCAGAAAAACAACAGTTGTTTTGATCTTGGTTGCAGATATCTCGATTGCTACGACAGTGGCTGAAGGTACGATCAAGAATGCGTACAAGGATCTGTACCCCCACGCTGCCAAGATCATACCTGAGTGGTATGCTAAGGAAAGGGATCTGAAGAATCTTTCCAGCCCTAAATCCTGAATGATGTTGAGTAGTTGCTGTTGATCTTTTATGAAACGTCGGAAGGGAGAGATTTTATAGGGAATATTTTGATGGCCGCAAGTTTCCAGAATTTGAAAAATATGCATATGGCTGTCTTGAATATTTTTACATAAGTTGGTAGTTGAGCTTTCAATATCTGTTTTATCCATTTGATTCTTGCCCTTTTAACGTTGTATTGGTGTACGGATCTTAGAATCTTGGTCATAAACTTAAACTATATTTACACGCACTCGCAAGGATTTGTGTTGTGTCTGTGATTTTGGCACATGAAAATTTTTTAATGTGTTTTACACTGCCTTATAAAATCTGAATCTTCTGTAACTATTATTGAAAACGCAAATGCATGGCGAAATTGATAATTTATACTCCCTTCGTCCCGTCCCGTTTAAATAGATTTTTTTTATTTTGATACATTAATTTTGGAGTTAATATTTAGTAGTTAATTATGGTTAATAATAAAATTGACAATGGTCAAAATTAATGTATTAAATTGAAAAGTGCTATTTAAAAGTATTAAAACATGGTAGGATATCATATCTTTTGGGACCACAAGTTAATATTATTATTTGATTCATCATAATTGCATAAAATATTCGAAAAAGTAAATTGAATGCGTAAAGTGTTGCTGACACAAATTGTTTCATTAAAACTAAACTTAGGGTCAAGCTATTTATTTTCAAAAACTGAATCTTTTTATTAATTATATAACTTATTGCCGCTCTATATTGGTGGTTAACATTCTTATTTTTTCTAAAACAAATCGCAAGGAGGTTGCATCTAACATGTAACACCCCAAAATGTATATTTAACTACGGACTTGATTTTTTTGGGCCTTTTCCAGATATTAAATTTCTTATTGGGCTTTTGAGATGATAAGGGTGGATTATTTCTAGATGTTGGGCCTTTTGTGCCCTAAGCCCGATAAGCTATGAATTTAATTTGAGGCCCAATTCTAGTTGAATCGAGATGAGCGAGCCCTCTAGAATATAGTTTCTAAAATTTTAGTTTACTTAATTTGAAATTGATTTAGACCATATTATTAATTTTCTTATTGTAGCCCAATTAAGTAAATAAAGTAATCTGTTATTATTATTATTATTATTATTATTATTATTATTATTATTACTTTCCTCTCCTTAAACACAATAAAAATATCTTATCCCAATTCACTTTCTCCTCATTCTCCCTCCACCACAAGCAGGTACGCCTCTCTCTTTCTCCTCTCCTCTCTATCTCTCGTAAATCCATCCCCTTCCACTGGCGTTGCCGCTGTCCAGCCTCCCTACATATTTCGAGCTCCTCTCTTGATTTTCTTCCTTCTAACCAACTATCTCCTATATATTTTGAGTTGTTGGGCACTTAAATTTTCATGTTCAAGAAGTGGGTTTAAACCCTATCTACTAAAATCCTTTCTCTAACATGCTTACCTTTAGTTTTCTTGTTCTAAGCATGTTTAATTTCATGATTTTGGGGCTGTTTTATTTAGGATAATTATTTGTCATTTTTCCTGATTTTATTTATATTGTTCTAACTTAAATCTAGATTTTAAAGTTGATATTTATATGATTTACTGATTTAGAGTTATATTTTTTTTTAAAATTATAGTATTAGTTTAAATTTCTTTGAATGTTGAAGTGTGTGATGTATATATGTGGGTGCTCTGTGTGCTGTGTTTGTATGTATGCAGGTGTGTGTTGATGTTGTATGTGTAAGTGTTGTGGTGTGCGTGAGTTGAGTGTGTGTGCTGGTGTGCGTGATTGTGTGTGTTGTGTGTGTCTGCGTGGGTGGTGTGTGTTTTGTGTGGTGTTGTGTGTCTGCGTGAGTCGTGGTGTGTGTGTTTAATTTGTGTTTAGTGTGTATTCATTTAGTAGGTGTATTAGTTTTCTTAATTATTCATAGATTAGCTAGTACTTAATATATTTTCAAAGCTTTTCAGAGAAAATTAATTAAATTGTTATTGTTGTTGCAATGAGTTTTATTAAATTCTAAGATATATTTTTCTAATTTAAATGTTATTTCAGGAATAATTTCTAGATTTATTATACTATTCAATCAATTTCTATTATATGCTAATTAAGCATTTTAGCCCCATTTCATAATCATTTTTCCTTCCACTCAAGTTCTTCCTTCTACTTCGATTTTATCTCCCATCAAGCTTCAATTATAAGAGCATTAGTAGTTATATTAGTCTTTATATTTTAGTTCGGTTTATGTCTCCAACAAGTTTCTTAGACTTAGTTATATTTATGTAGGCCCTAATCAGATACAACAGGCTTAGGGTGTCTCCATTAAAAGTAAAGCTCCAGCTTTAAGCTAAGAGGTGGGTGATTTCTAAACCAACACGTGGCTTTCATTTTAAAACCGTGTTTATTTTATGAAATTCATGTCCATGTCAAGCATGCTCTCAAATGTTTTCAATATGCTATGAATTGTTTAACTCTAAGGATATCCGAATATGACACTTCGGTGCAAATATGGCGCTTCGGTGCAAATATGTTGCTTTCGAGCACAATTATATGTTATGATGTGATCACATTGAGTTCAATCCATTATGTTCTTCAAAGTTATGATATGGGCTTGTGATGCCATATTATATGTTAAATGTTTTAGCATGCAAAATATTTATGACTGGACATTATTGTTTATAGCAAAAAGGGAAACACCCACTGAGTGCCATTTGCGCTCAGCCCAAATATTTTAAAATGTTTTCAGGTACATGACGAGAGCAGGCTGTCGTGGTGGACGTTGGGACCTATCTTTATACTTCTGAGAAGTTGACTTAATCTTTTTGTTTTGTCTAGTCAACTTACGCTGTATATAATTATTCTTTTGCTCATAAAAAAAATTGGTCAACAATATGTTATTGTATCTATGCTTCCGCTTACCAAGACTCATGAACTTATGTCTTGAATGTTATTTGGTATGGCCATTTGGTGCATTTTATTTGATATTGGTTGTTGACATTGAGCAAATATGCTTCCTATTGGTTACAAAAATATTAGTTGCTTCTGACTAGTCAATGTATTGATCTCTTTGTTGACTAGTAAATGTTTCACGAGCATTCCATTGAATTTTTATAATCTTGACACTTGGTTGTCGTTTGAATCACATTTCTATATCCAGGTTCTTATTCGTTTTCTTTGACTTGTCAAAAATGCTTTTTCTTATTTGGCATTTTGACTAGTAAACTTCATATTACTTATTGTGAATCGTCCAGGTGTCAATTTATTGTGAAAATAGAGGAATTATTGAAATTTTGATTCTTTCTGTGTCTCTTCGGTAGCATCCGGATCCTACTTCTGGGTCGGGGTGCTACACAACAAAACTTAGATTTCTGAGTTTTTTGACAATTCATTTCAACCTAAAATATTCGAGAACCATCATAATGAGTTTTTTTTTTTGTTTGTTTAATTATTCATTTTCAGTTTTATATGTAAATAAACAAAAATGATATTTCATAGGGAAAAATCAGAAAACGATCAGTAGCAAATTCGTCGGCTTATTCCATACCGTAACTAACGCAACAATTAAAAAAGGTAAATTGATCCTAAACAACGTCGCACTGCCGACTAACTACTAGGTGAAAGTGGACTGGAACCCATTCTATCTAGTGAAATGGGCTATGAGCGACTCCAACTCAACCTGAGAAGTGCCGCCGGGCTCAGTCGCCCCTCGCACGGTGGCGCCCAGCTCCTCCGCCCTCTTCCGCAACTCACCCCCTTCCTCCGACGCCATCAATCTTCTCACAACGCTCTCAACCCTCGACGCTTTCACTACTTCCGCTCTCTCCGTCCACTTCCTCACCACAACACCAGTTTTCAAAATATCCGCCACCAGCGCTGCGTTGCTCGGCTGATCGGAATGCATCGGCCAGGCTGCCATCGCCACCCCCATCGTAATGCACTCCACGCACGAATTCCACCCGCAGTGGCTCATGAACCCTCCGATCGACGGATGCGCCAATATCTGCGGCTGCGGCGCCCAATCTCTCACCACCATCCCCTGATCTCCGCCCTCGAACCCTTCCGGCAGCTCAACTCTCCTCACGTCTCCTTCGAACACGTCGCCTTTGTCTGCATCCCTCAGCACCCAAAGGAATTTCACTTTGCTCTGTTCTAGACCGCGAGCGATTTCGTTGATCTGTTCATCCGATAATGAAACCGTCGTGCCGAATGAAACGTAGATTACTGATTTCAGCTCCTGTTTGTCGAGCCATTCTAAGCATTCATGGCGGTGGGCGTTTTCATGTTGTGAATTCGTCGGAAGCATTGGCCCTATTCCCCAAACCGGCTTGCCTCCGTTTTTCTCTAGAATCCCCAAATATGGCGCCTCCATCAATCTGGAGGTGTTGTAGATGCTCCCTGAAGATTTGAGACTCGACAGCTGATGCTGCCTCTGCCTAATCAAAGTCTCGTTGGCCTCGTCGGAGATCAATCCTTCAAAAGGCGGCAGCTCCTTTGGATGAGGGAGGGGGAAAGGTACCCCTAAAGAGCCGCAGATGAAATAGATGGCAGAGAAAGCAGATATAGACACAAATGAATATGTTTCCGCGTTGTGAATCTCAGCAGCGTCTAGAACAGCAAATGACATCCAAGGATCGTAAACCACCACCACCCTCCTGAATTCCTGCGAGAGCTTCTGCAGCAGATCCGCGACTGGGCGGCGGAGGTTCTCCATGGCGCGAAAAGCCGGCTGGAGCTGGGTAGGGAATTTGTTGATGGAGTTGGGGTTGGGAGGAGGAGAGAGAAAGGGCGGAATGGGGATGTCGTGGAAAATGATTCCGGCAACGCTTTTAGGGCTCAGGGAGTTGACGCGAGTTTTGGCTTGACGGTTGTGTACGGCGGAGGCGACGTAGTGGACGGGGAGGGCGTGGGAGGAGATGAGGCTGGAGAGTTGCAGCATCTGGTTGAGGTGGCCTTGCGCCGGCAATGGAACGGCCACGACGGCGACATCGGAAGTTTGTTTGGTGGTGGTGGCGGCCATGAGTTTGTGTGTGTGTTGTGAATGTGGTAAGGAGTTGTGCATGTGCATGAGATGATGATGGATATAATAGAGACAGTCATATATATATATATATAGAGAGAGAGAGAGAGGAGAGAGAGAGTGGCGTCACACCGCCTTGCTGCACAAGAAGCGGAACCTTTTCTTGCAGGTTACACTACAGGTTACGAAAAGTAGTATTGTTTGAAAAATATATAAGCCTAATTACTAACTGCCAATTTTTAGGAACAAACTTCCATTTTAAACTCCACTACTTCATTTATCGTCATCATATTTTTCAGACTCAAATAAATAAAATCTCTTGTATTATAATTACATTACGAAATCAATTAAACATACTAAAATATGTATCATTAGCCAACAATATTATTAATATAATTTTTAATACTCCCTCCGTCTCATAACAATAATCTTGTTTCATTCCGGCACAGATATCAATGCGAGTAGAAATAGAGGAAATTAATATTTTATTAATGAGTGTGTATTCATTTTCCATTTTAGGAAATATGACTAATGTTTGGGACAGACAAAAAAATGAAATTAAACAGAGCTAATGTTATGGGACGGAGAGAGTATTAATTAACTACTACAGTGATGCAAATCAACATCTCGTGAAAATAATAATTTGAACATTAAGATATTAACTATCTATTAAACAGCTGATAATTAACATAATCTTCAACCCTTTTTAGTTAAAGTATGCAACATAGCCTATAAGGCTATAGCATAATGCTAAATACCGCATTAATATTAGTTAAATACTCCCTCCGTCCCACGAAATTAGTCCTATTTGTCTTTTTTGTCCGTCCCATCTAATTGTCCCATTTCCTAAAATGGCAAACTTTTTTACACTCATCAATAAAATATTAATTCCACTACACTCACTAACATTGGTTATCGTGCCAAAACCAAATGGGACTAATTACATGGGACGGAGGGAGTAAAACATATTGATGTTTTGTGAAATTATTTTTATAGTTGAAGTATGCAATATATATTTCATATTTAAAATCATAGAAATAACTTAAAATTGATTATGACGTGGAAGAAAAAAGTTCATATTGAATTAGATAGAATCGTTCAAAATATTTTGAAAAAAGTTATCAAACTTAAAATCTATATATATATTAAAACAAAACCGGGGGACAAATATGTAAAATACCGTAAAATAACTAAAATATAATTGATATAATAACCATAAAATAACTAAAATACCTATATAAATATATTGTAATAGATATTCCCAAATCTTTTCACTTTGTTTTTAAATTTTCAATAATATGTCCATATTTTTTTTCTATATAATGTACAAATTATTTAAATCTATCTATATATTAGTAAAAATCTAATTAGCTTGGTTTTTTATTTTCCAGCGTTCTTTTCGTTAATTTTTACACTAAAATTAACGCATCAACTTATTTAACTCAACTAATAATAAAATTTTATTTATTTTAATTCACATATCAATTTAATTATTCTTAGCCTAATAACAATATTCCTCAAATATAGTCAGATTTAAACAGTATTGAGATATTGATATCTTTTGAGACTTTTTCCCATCTATAAATAATTATCTTTTTTAGTTCAATTTATTATGAATATTACTTTTTCACTTATTTCATTATTTATATTAAAGGGTAATTATGTACGAGGGAAGAAAGAGAAGTTTGATGAGCAAGTGTCCAAGTATCATATACTAAAGGGTAATTATGTATATCTATAATTTATGGAATATTCTATCCCATACTTTTAGATTTATGGAATTCTATCATACACTATTTTTATTAATGAAATCTCATCCTAATATTTGACTTCATCAATTTTATGCCACATCATTTATAAAATGCCATGTTGGAAGTCCACATCAGCCTTTGAGTTGACATGGATATATGATGTGGCAAATATTTATTTTTTATTTTCTAAATATTTTTATTAGAAAAGCTATACAATTTATTTTTTACGTTAATTTTAAATTTTATGTAAATATTTTAATTCTTTATGGATTTTTAAGATGACACGTTGCATTCTTAAATTTAAATACATCTATCAAATTTAATATTCAATAGTTAATACTAATTTCTTATTATCGAATAATTAATATCAAATAAAATTTCATTTAGCTAAATAATGATCATTAATTAAAATTAAAATATTAATATTAAAGTTATTCTTTTAAAAAAATATGTTTAGGACTTTTAATTTCCTATACTTATTTGTAGATAAAGCTTATTTCATAAACTTATACTAATGGCTTGCGCAGGACAGCTATAAATGAAAGTGGTAGTAGTGTGCGGCGACACCAACAAAACAAAAAAATTATTGTTATAAAAAACTACAAATTAATTTGATGAAATGTTGAATGAAAGTATGCATAAATTTTGTAGATAGAGACGTAAAAAATAATGAGAAAAATGCTGGAAGGCACATCGAAGATAAAGGAACATATATGTCAGTGGAGATGTAAATTAAATAATGAGAACTTAATACTAATTATTGAATAATAAATTTGATAATTAAAATTCAAAAGTGGATTGTGCCCATCAATTATATTTTGAATTCTAAAAAATTTTAAATATAATAGAATTAATGATTAACTTCAATTATAAAATTAACTTACAAAATTTTAAATTTTATAACTTTTTCTAATAGAATATGTAGAAAATAAAAAAAAATCGTCACATCAAAGGTTGATGTGGACTGCCAACATTATAATATATAAACAATGTGGCATTACATTAATGATGTCAAATGGATTGGGATGAAATTCCATAAATAAATATAATGTAGGATAAAATTACATAAACTTAATAGTATGTGATAGAATTCTATAAATTACCATAATTTGAGATAGATATACATAATTGCCCTATACTAAAATAAATTTGATTCGAATATATTGTAAAGTGGATTTGATTTTCTTCACATGTGTAAAAGGTATTGAAACAACACCACACACCTTAATTTAGAGCAAAAAAGTACAAGACCTATTTATCCGGCTTACAACTAATCCATTAAAATTCGTGTTTGAAAAATATATTTGAGAAATTATTATAACATAGCCTACGGAGGAGTAAATATGTTCTTTTTTGTTGATGAAAGATTTAAAAAGTTTGAATCACTTATGAAGTTGTGAATATTTGTTTACATTTAAACATATTAGTTTGATTTCCAACAAAATTTGTGTGGAAAAAGAAAATAAGAGAATGGGTTAAAAGGAAACAGGGTTTTTGAATATGAATATGCTACTATGTTCCACCAGAAAGTGGTGATTTATACTATATCAGAATGTTGATAAATATTGTTCGTGGTGCTGAATGCCACGAGGATATGATGTTTATAGATGGAGTTCAATATGAGTCATATTAAGATGCATGTTTTGCTTTATGTTTGTTGGAATGTTCATTAATGGAATAACTGAAGAAAGTTATTGGGGGACTTCAGAGTCTATTAGACAATTATTTTGCAATCTACTCACTACAACGTCGATGAGCAAACCCGAAGTTTTATGAGAGATGTGTTGGACTTATCTTTGGGATGATATACTTTATAAAAGGCACAAAGATTCTGCAAATCCAGGTATATAACTCTTTTTTTTTCATACACACACACACTTTAAAGTATCTTACGTTGGTTGAACATGAGAAAATATTGCAAAAGACCGGAAAAAATCTTGAAGATTTCAGTGAGTTTCCCTATACAAGTTCACAATATTTCTTTGGAAGTGGGAATCGATTAATAACGGATGAAATGAACTATAATCGTGAAGAATTAGCATCTAAACATACATACTACTTGGAAAAGCTACCAGATGAATAACGTCATGTGTACGATGTAATTATGGAAAAAGCTAAATTTGATGGTTCTGCTGTATTCGTTGTCTGTGGTTATGGTGGTACCGGTAAACCTTTTCTTTGGAAGACCTTATCTGCTGCAATAAAAAGTAAATGCCACATAGTTCTAAATGTTGCTTCAAGCGAAATAGCATCTTTGTTGTTGCCTGGTGGAAGAACTGCTCACTCGAAAATTTCCATTCCACTGACTCTTTATGAGAATTCAACTTGCAACATAAAACAAGGAACTCCATTAGTTGAATTGATTATAAATTGCCAGCTTATTATTTGGGATGATGCTCCTATGATGCACAAGTATTGTCTTGAAGCTCTTGGTCGAACCATGAAGGATCTGATGCGGTTTAAGAATAGTTCATCATGCAAGCTACCATTTGGTGGAAAAATAATAATCTTTAGTGGTGATTTTAGGCAAATATTGTCTGTTATACCGAAGGAAAAAAGATAAGACATTGTCAATGCCACTATCAATTCATCATATTTACGAAAAAATGTGATAGTTTTAAGGTTGACGAAATATATGCGACTCCAAAATATAAGCTATGAAGTTGAAGCCTCTGAATTAAAAATATTTTCAAAGTGGGTTGCATCAATTGGAGATGGTGATAATGATGGATAAGAAAATGTCCAAATACTTATGATATTTACCTTAACTTTTCTGGAGACCCTGTAGAGGCAATTGCCAAAAGCACGTATCCTAATGTATTATCTGGCAATAATGATCTATCATATTTGCAAGATAGAGCAATTTTGGCTCCAACAATGGATATTATTGATTCGAGGAATCAATACATGATGGATTGTAATACCTCTGACAGTAGGGTTTATTTAAGTTCAGGCAGTATATGTAAATCTAATGGACTGATGAATGTGTTGATTGATTTGCACACACTTGGATATTTGAATGGCTTGAAATGTACGAAATTTTCAAATCATAAGATGACGCTTAAAGTGGGTACTCCCATTATGCTACTGAGAAATATAGATCATTCTGTTGGATTGTGCAACGAAACCCATCTAATTGTCACTAGGCTTGACAATCATGTTATTGAAGCTAAGATACTAACTGAAAATACTTCAAGTGGAATTGTTTTTATTCCGAGAATGACCCGCACACCTTCTGATATACATTTGTCATTCAAGTTTCAGAGAAGACAGTTCCCTTTTATTGTTTATATGTCATGACTATTAACAAGAGTCAAAGACAATTCTTATCATGTGTTGACATTTTATTGAAGAAACTTGTCTTTACTCATGGTCAATTATATGTTGCTGTTTCCAGAATTACAACTAGAAGCAGCCTCAAGATATTAGCAAGTGATGATGATATTCTTAGAATTTCATGTACTGCTAATGTTGTATATTAGGAAGTATTTCAGAATGTATAAAATATATTATATATTTGTGCACATATGTTATCTTACATATATATATATATATATTTTAATTTTACATATTTTATACAAATATAAGTGAACACTAATTAACAAATAAATTAATTAATTGTCCCGCGCATCGACGCGGGTGCCATACTAGTAGATTAAGAAAGGAGTACCGAGAGAAAAAAAGGCAGATAAATCTTAAATTTATTTACTAATTTAACCTTATCATTAATTTAAATATAAAAGTTTGATTAGTTTCAGTTGAACAAATGTCTATATTTTTCAACTAATACTTTTATTTTGGAGAATTGTCAATCCATGACCCAAAAAAATTTTAATTATTGATTTACAACCTAAAAGATTAACTCTCAATTCAATACCTGAAAGATCATACGATTCTCAATTCAGGATCTACTCTTGAAGTTCTCGATTGAGAATTTTATGATCTTTGAAGTCCTATATTGAAATCTATGGGGTCTTTCAGTTTCTGAATTGAAAAATTCATTTTTCGGGTCCTGGATAGATGTCATGAAGTCGCTTCTGTTGTGAGATTCCATTGTTATTTGTTGAATTATGGAAGGAGAAACAGTGATTTGAGGAGAGGAGTGAGAACATAGCTTAGAGAACGTGAGGGAGAGAGAACTTGGGAGGGGAAGAGTTTGATTAATTTCTTGCTTATCTCATTTATTGACTAGAATCATGATTTAAACAAAATATAACGCTACTCAAATGGACCTAAACAATGGGCCGGAAATAATAAACGTACCTCAAACAAGTGGGCCAAAAACTAATATGTAACTGTTTGCCATCGACCCATCACCTCCTTTATGGATCAACACATTCTCATAACAATGATAATACTCATATTATTTTTCAATAAAGAAAATAAATAAATAAATTTATATATAGAAATAATAATTTACATAATAATATTTTAATTAATAAGCAAAACATTATTGAAAAGACAGAAATGTAAGAATAGTATATATATTAATAATCAAATTGTAATACATTATAAAATTAATCACTAATAAAAATAAAAAAATTTCGTACCAACGCCACATAATACTGATATGACCCCATATAACCGTGAGAGAGGATAAAAATACTGTATCAGCATCATATAAAACTTACAGAATTAAACTACTGAATACATTCGGTAATAGAAAAATATTGAAATATATTTTCCAAAACAAAAGAGAGAAATAAATTTCTCATGTTCCCTAATTTTCTTATATTAGAAATATAAAAATATTTTCTTGGCATGCACGTATAGAAAAAAAAATGAAAAGATGAGGTGAGAGGTAGAGTGGGGAAGTCAAAAGAAGGGCAGGCTGCCGTCAGCCGTCATGTGCGAACTGGAGAGAGAGAGATAAGATTCTTCTCTAATCCAAGTTCCAACCGACTACAATAGCTAATACTCAGTCTATATAAGAATCTTGGCTATGGCAGTTCAAACACACTCACTCTCAGATCCAACAACATCTTACCTTACCTCCATGGACAATCATCAAGTTGCACTGATCATTGTTCCATTTCCCGGCCAAAGCCACCTCAACCAGCTGCTCCAAATCTCCGCCCTCCTCTCCTCCTACGCCCTCCCCGTCCACTACGTCGCCGCCGCCATCCACATCCGCCAAGCTCGTGCTCGCATCAACGGCTTCAGTGTCGCCCAAATCCACTTTCACGACCTTCCTGCTCCGCCTTTCGCCTCTCCCCTTCCCGATCCTAACTCATCATCCCGATTCCCCTCGCATCTCACCGACGCCTGGACAACGTGCTTGAACCTCCGCGAACCGCTCGCCGCGTTCCTCAACGACATTGCAGGAAAATACAGGAGAGTCGTCGTAGTTCATGACTCCATGATGGCTGCCGTGGTTCAGGATGTTTCTTCCATACCTAATGCGGAATCCTACTCGCTTTGGTGCATATCTGCGCATTCTCTGCTTTCTTATTCGAGTAAAAGCCACACCGAGGTTTTTGAGGAAGATGATTTGCCGAAAGAGATCCAGGATCTCAGCATGTCACAATTCGATCCACTCAAATTCAGATCTGGAGATCTATACAACACATGCGGATTGCTAGAAGCGCCCTATCTGGAAATCCTAGAGAGAGAAGGAGCGATTGGGGATGGGAAGAGGAAGAGCTGGGCGATCGGTCCGATTCTTCCGCCGCCGGACAACCAACCGCAGAGCCACCACAGAACCCTAGAGTGGCTGGACAAGCAGGAGCCGAATTCCGTGATCTACGTCGCGTTCGGCACCACGGTTTCAATGTCGGACGATGAAATCACGGAGCTAGCTTTGGGATTGGAGCAGAGTGGAGTGAAATTCCTCTGGGTACTGCGAGATTCGGATAAAGGTGACGTGTTCGACGATGAAGTCCGTCGAGCTCGGCTTCCGGCGGGGTTCGAGGAGAGAATGGAGGGCGTGGGAATGGTGGAGAGGGGGTGGGCACCGCAGCCGCAGATCCTAGCTCACCCGGCGACGGGAGGATTCATGAGCCATTGTGGGTGGAATTCGTGCATCGAGAGCATTACAATGGGCGTGGCTATGGCGGCGTGGCCGATGCATTCCGACCAACCCATGAACACTGCGTTGATTACGCAAGTGTTGAAAGTGGGAGTTGTAGTGAGAGAATGGAAAGATAGGAAGGAGCGTGTACAAGCTAGGAAAATTGGAGAAGTTGTGAAGAGGTTGATGGTTTCGGAGGAAGGGTGTGCGATCCGGCGGAGAGCGGAGGAGCTGGGCGCAGCGGTTAGACAGGTGGCACAGCCCGGCGGCGCTTCCCGCCTGGAGTTGGATTCGTTCGTTGAGCATATAACCAGAGAGTAAAAAAAAAAAAAAAAAAAAAAAGATGACAACTAGTACAATAAGTTTCTCATGGATGTAAACAAAAATAATTAATAAAATGATAAAATGAGCTTACAAACTCGGAGCAATATTAATTTCGTAGAAATTACGAGGCCAGTTTGGATTGAGATTATGTTAACATCTCTGCCTTTAATTTGATGATCCTCCACACTAGCAAAACAAGAAGCTAATAAATGAATATAAGATTAAAGAATTAGAGCATCGTCATTCGTCAGCATTCATACCAGTGTAAACATAGCAGTATAAAAGCTTAATGCTCCAACAATTCAAAATCATCACACCACCACCACCACCATCTTACCTGCACTCGGAAAAGAAGAGATAAATTATGCTTATTTTTCCCAATCACAACTGAAACTTTAAATGTAGAACATCCTTCTTTTAATGAATTCACTTATGCTTTGGTGCATTAAAATATGGAATGGTGATATACTGCCCGATTCTCATTCGAGTTCTCTATTTTTATTTTTATTTCTTAAGGGGAAAAAAAATTCTAATTTGTCGCAGTTGCGGGCAGCTCTTTCGTTAACCGAACATGTCGCGCAGCCACCAACGAAAAAGGGTAGAATGGTTGAGTTATTCCCAAAATGTAGTAAGTAGGTTGGTTGGGTGATGTTCCGCTGGAGTTTCTTAAGAAATGATAAACTTTACTCAGATTCTTACTTAAAATGTAAGAGCTCCGAAAATAGCTCTAACAAGATTGTAAGAGCCTCGTATAAGAGATACATGGGAACTACAAGAGCAGAAAGCTTTAGTCTTGAGGTTGAGGTATGGCTTGTCATAGTTGCAGTGGAGATGGACATTACAAAACTCGTGTTTGAAAACAGTGGAGACTGTATTGGTATATATTTGAGTTCGATTAGGTAACATTTTCTCTATGTATCTTCATCTTTATTTATAGGCTCGGGCATTAAGTAAATAGAGATTTAATCATTTAAGATGAATTCAAATTCGACCAAAGACCATATTGTACGGTGCATTGCAGTAGTTATACTATTCTACAGTGTATTAAGAACGGCTCTTTCTTAGTCTTAGGAATCAAAGTTAACAATTAGATCAAACCAATTAACAATAAGAAATTAAAGATCAAGATTTAAAATCAACTGTTCCATAAATTTGTATAATTTGACAAGAAATTAGAAAATATGTAAAGGAAAAAAAATTAAAATGTTTGCAATAAAAAGTACTTCCTCCATCCCTAATTATTAGTCCCAAACTAAAATGGCACAATAACCAATGTTTGTGAGTGTAGTGGAATTAATATTTTATTGATGAGTGTGAAAAAATTTGTTATTTTTGGAAATGGGACTAATAAGTGGGATAGACCAAAAAGGTAAGTGAGACTAATAAATTGGGACAGAGGGAGTATTAAACATTGAGTTTTTTTCACATAATTTTATTTAAAAATATAAAAATATTTTCTTGCAATCCACGTATAATTCTTGATGAAAAAATTTTGAAAAGATGAGGTGAGAGGGAGACTGCTGGGTAAGTCAAACAAGGCTGCCGTCAGCAGTCATGCGAGAGAGAGAGAGAGAGAGAGAGAGAGAGAGAGAGGATTCCTCTAATCCCATCACAACCAATCCCTGCTGAATTCAGTCAGTCTATATAAGAATTTTTGGCCTCAGCCGTCAAAGCATACTCAAAAGCAAAGCCCTCAACTCTCAACCATCCAAGATCTTAATTACGTACCTCCATGGATAAGCATGAAGTTGCAGTGATCACTGTTCCATTTCCCGGCCAAGGCCACCTCAACCAGCTGCTCCAAATCTCCTCCCTCCTACGCCCTCCCCGTCCACTATGTCGCCGCCGCCATCCACATCCGCCAAGCTCGTGCTCGCATCAACACCCTCGACGTCGCCCAAATCCACTTCCACGACCTTCCTATTCCCCCTTTCGCTTCTCCCCTTCCCGATCCCAACTCATCATCCCGATTCCCCTCGCATCTCACCGACGCCTGGACCGCGCCCTTGAACCTCCATGAACCGCTCGCCGCCTTCCTCAACGACATCGCACGAAAATACAAGAGAAAATCGTCGTAGTTCATGACTCCATGATGGCCGCCGTGGTTCAGGATATTTCTTCCATACCTAATGCCGAGTCCTACTCTCTCTGGTGCATTTCTGCGTATTCTCTCATTTCTTATCTGAGCAAAAGCAACGTCGAGGCTCTTGAGCAAGATGATGTACCCAAAGAGATCCAAGATCTCAGCGTGTCACAATTTGATCCACTCAAATTCAGATCTGGAGATCTATACAACACATGCAGATTGATGGAAGAGCCGTATCTGGACATTCTAGAGAGAGAAGGTCCGATTGGGAAGAGGAAGAGCTGGGTGATCGGTCCGATTATTCCGCCGCCCGACAATCAATCACGGGGCCATCACAAAACCCTAGAATGGCTGGACAAGCAAGCGCCGAATT
>JAPKLW010000690.1:354723-390042 GCA_026898455.1 Plectranthus barbatus
GGGCCATCACAAAACCCTAGAATGGCTGGACAAGCAAGCGCCGAATTCCGTGATCTACGTTGCGTTTGGCACCACGGTTTCAATGTCGGACGATGAAATCACGGAGCTAGCTCTGGGATTATTGGAGCATAGTGGAGTGAAATTCCTCTGGGTACTGCGTGATTCTGATAAAGGTGACGTGTTCGATGACAAAGTCCGTCGAGCTCAGCTTCCGGCGGGGTTCGAGGAGAGAATGGAGGCGTAGGAATGGTGGAGAGGGGGTGGGCACCGCAGCCACAGATCTTAGCTCACCCGGCGACGGGGTGGATTCATGAGTCATTGCGGGTGGAATTCGTGCATCGAGAGCATTACAATGGGAGTGGCTATGGCGGCGTGGCCAATGCATTCCGACCAACCCATGAACACTGCGTTGATTACACAAGTGTTGAAAGTGGGAGTTGTAGTGAGAGAATGGAAAGACAGGAAGGAGCTTGCAAAAGCTAGTAAAATTGCAGAAGTTGTGAAGAGGTTGATGGTATCGGAGGAAGGATGCGCAATCCGGCGGAGAGCGGAGGAGCTGGGGGCAGCGGTTAGACAGGTGGCACAGCCCCGCGGCGCTTCCCGCCTGGAGTTGGATTCATTCGTTGAGCATATAACAAGAGAGTAAAAGATCACAACTACATGTAATGAAATGATTAAATGAGCTTAAAAATCAAGTATCCTTGAGATTCAAAAAAGAAACAACCTCTCAATAATCTTCATGGAGATATTCCTAGAACATCGATCATTTACAAACTTCGAGCAATCTTTTCGTACAAATCACGAGGCCAGTTTCGATTCAGATTGTTGGCAAGAAAGTTGGCGATCTGCAGAAGTATCAACAATGATCAGTAAGAACAGCTTCGACAATAAAAACAAAGCACATGAGTTTTACCTTAGCTCTCATGGCACGAAGTGATCCGTCCGTATCTGTGATGTTGTCCAAACAATTGAGAGCTTCTTTGAGAAGGCCAGGTACACAGGCTTCAACGTGAGGCGATAGGTTCTGGAAAACACCGGTGGGAGAATCTGCAGACCTCGGATCCAGGGGAAGAAATGGAAGTCTTGCAATCTCCCTTAACGCATCCAACTGATTTCCCGACCTTGCAAGTTTAAGGATAGCTAATATCGCCTCCAGCTGTCTGAGCACATTTTGTTGATCGTTTACATTTGCTCTCTCCTGAGGACTGCACAATGGAATGAACATGAGAGTTAGTTCACTAAGTCACCAAAAATCAGCAATAAATCACCAAAATCTGAAAGCATAAACGACACAGAAGCACTGCAATATTGCATAAGATTTTGGGGAGTTGACATGGTCTTAAAATGAAGTACAATTGAATCATCAACTAACTCGACATCATCTGCAGCATATTGTTGTATTAGAGCAATCCTGATCCCCTCTAGCAGTATGTTTGAAAAAATTCATGAGACACAATGAAGAGAACTTCGGGAAATTTTTTGTAATATTCTTTCGGATATTTCCCCTTAAAATCTTTTTTGAGCAACCAGTGCCAAACAGCTCAAGAAAGATGGCCAGATAGAACACTAAACATAAGATATTTGTGAATTTAATCATATTATTATATCAACAACTCTACAAGTTTTGAAAATAATAGAGAATAGAATATTTTCTTCAGCAGTTCTGACAAAGATAAACAAGAAAGATTAAAAAAAGCAAGCATTGAAAACCTGATTTCAGGGTAGTATTTGAATGTCTCCAAGATCTCATTGCCAGAGTGTACAAGTCCAGTAATCCTGCTTTCACCATCCAGTCTCCCACGTGATAAGGCACAAAGAGCTTCAGACAGACACTTGTTTATTGTATCTAATGCAGCAGAAAATGCCCCGATTCTTTTTTGAAGTTCTATGGACTGAAATGTTGAAGGTAAAGTTAATCCAAAAGATCAAGGAGATCAGAAAGCATTAATCAGAAAACTGACTAAAATGTGGGTGTTACAAAGGTGATACTACCAACAACACGAAATGTCCTGGGGCACATGAAGCTAATTGAACATTTTATGGCATTTCTGTACTTGCTTTGACCTCATGCAAGGAAAGGTTTCTAGGACAAGATCTGGAGTAACAGACTAATCCAAAACTCCAAATTACTTAATACTTGCATATTATGTGGAGTAACAGACTAATTCATATAATTCAATACGTGGATGTCTTTTAGAACAGACATAATCATCAGGACACATCAAGTACATTAAAGAGTAGGCTATCAACTCAAACTTGGATATTCTGTTAAACACAAAAGCATAAGAAACGTAAAGAGATCTCACTTTATCAAATAAACCAGCATCCTGACACTGTCGAGCAGCTTCAAACAGAAACTCTTGTCTTGTCTTCCCATCAGAAAAGAATCTTCCCAACTGACCTTCTTCTCCAGCACCTCTTGAGCCAAGCAAAAGAGGTATACCACCATCACGTAAGAGAATCTCTGTTAGAAGTTGCTTTAACATCAGGGTCCTCTGCCTTTGACGATCCACACTAGCTCTTCCTATCCATGACAATCGCCCACCACCTACAGCTGCTGCAGCTTGAGCATAATACTCCAATGCCATTAACAAGTCTCCATGGCGTAAATATGCTGCGCCATACTGCCTTATAATGCTAGATGTCTCAGCCAAAGCATCCATCACTCCAAATTTTTGTCCTGACCCAGAACCTTCAGAAAGGACATCACAATCAGCCAGCACAATAGATATATGCACCGAGTCAACATTATATCCCTCATCTCCAATATCTTTCGTCAAATGAAGAATGCCTGGAAGCAGCTGGATGCTTAAGAGTAAAACATATGGGTATACCAAAGGGTCCTTTCCGTTCTTTGTATAATATGATGGCTCAAACTTATTTAGATATGCCTGCAGATCTTCTAAACTGTAGGATGATACTCCACCATTGAGGACAACCGAAGAAGACGAACTACTGGAGCTTTCCCGTACAGCAGACAACATAAACCATAAGAAATCCTCAATTGTATTAAAGATAGTCGGTAGTTCTCTAAGCAACCGGTCTATCAGCCTCCTAGAACCAGATATAACAGCATACAAGAGCAGCTTTTTCTTGTCATATGATGGCCGACCAACTCGGTCAACCATCCGTAAGATCTTCTCACATTCTTCTGAAGCAGCAATTGCAGTCTCTGCTGATACCATACCTCCAGTTGTAATCCACTCAGCAAGCTAGCAAACAAGAAGCTATTAACACACCGGAAAAGATAAATATAAGATTAATGAAAGAGGATCGTCAGCATTCATACCAGAGGAGTGAATTGCTGAGAGGCACGAGCTGTTTGGGAAACTCCCAGAGCATCTTCATAGTATCCAGTCCTCAAGCAAAAGTATATCTGTAGTTGAGAAAGAAGAAAATTGGTAAATAAACTACTTAGTGCAACACATAATGCTCAAGCAATTCAAAATCATCAGAAAAACAAGACTCTCTTACCAGCACCCTGAAAAGAAAAGCTAAATTATGCAATTTTCCCAATCACAACTGAAACTACTAAATATAGAGGCCACAAAATCCCTCTTTTATTGAATTCACTTATACTTTGGTGCATTAAAATATGGAATGATGTACCCAGATGGTATATACAATCAGATTCTCATACAATTTCTTTGTTTTTTTCGGAGGAAAAAAAGAATTAGCTGTTGAATAAAATTGATGAGAAAATGAGTTTTGGGGAGCCTTCAGAACATGCACTAAAATAAATTAGTCAAGCTACTACAAGTTAAAAAATCAGACTGCTTCCAGTTACCATGTGTACAACTTTGATACAACTAAGAAGAGTTCTAAACCTGTTGCCACGTGGTGTCTATGGGAGGCTGTCGACGAGCATCACCAGCATCGAAGTCAAGAACTCCATAATCCCTTAAACGCATCTGCAAAACATAAAAAAAGTTCCAACATATAAACAATCAAAATAACAAGTATTTGTCTATTAGTACACTAACATGTGGTCAATTATATGATGTAAGCTCAGACAAACCCGAAGGAAGGCACGGATTCTTTGTAAGTTTCCAACAGCCCCACCTAGAGCAGCCTACAATCATATTAAAAGTTGAATGTCACTGTATTGAATACTTCTAATAATAAAATAGACCACATTCAAACACAATAGAGAAGATGTACAGTAGGCTTGAAGCAAACACCATCAGGCCTTAAAGGTATAATCAAGTAACGATCTTACATTCAAAGACTGGGAGATGCCAATAAGAGGTTATGTATGACCGAACACAAACTAAGGACAAGGTAGTTATCTTGTTCACAAAAAACACACACCACAAAAACACTAAAATAGTTTACCTGTGCAGGATGACTATGAATCATATCCATTACATACTTTGCATGTCCCCATTCCAGATGGCGGCGAGCTCCAATCACCAAGGACATCTTTTTTGAAACATTTTGTTTAACAGTTGGGTCCTCACCTGACAATGCCTACCGGTAATATTGTGGATCAATACAAAACTGTTTGAAGTTCTCCAAGTTTGGGCATGGGAATCAAGAATTTTGAAATGGGGGATGCACATAAATGTAATAGATATCTCAACTAGCAAACATACCATAATTAGGTGCCAGATTTTCAACATGCTGACAGATTTTGTTCCAGATGAGTCCAATTTCAGACTTTCATATGCATTTCCAAAAGCTGCAGCAGGCTGGAGAAAACACACGATTAGCTTGGCATGATTAACATTACAATCTGTTGTTGAGGCTATTTAGAAGAAAGAGAGGCATTTCCTCTTCTCACATTCCAAATAACTCAAAGGAATCATATCTATTAACGTGGATATCACATGAGTCAAGCCACTACCCAGTCAGAATTACACGTGTAACTTGAAAGATTAATTGTACAGAATAGACTCCTATCTTACTTTAAAGGGTAAGCCATGCTGCCTAGCACTGTTAAGATTCTTCACAACCTCCGCATAAGCAACAGCCTTTTTCTCAACGATGGGTTTATCAGCTAAAAGTGCCTGCTGGTGGCTAGATGATCCAGATGAAACCTCAGGACTTGAAGTCATAGGCACTATTTGACCCTGGCGACTAATCCCTCTGCCAGAATCATGGACATTTATCCTAGGTAGTATTGAAATTCGACTCAAGCTCTGAAGGAAATCCCTTTTTTCCTTTTGCCAGTCCTCCTGAAAAGACAAGTTCCGCATGGGCACTTAATTTCATGTTATTCAACATGAGAATTTACCAGGAATGCTAAAATATAAGGTCAATAATAATCCTGATGAGGTTACCTGTAATACAGACATCATATAATCATTGAAACTTCTAAGATTATCCTTCTGCGCTTCCTGAATAGCTGAGAGCATTGCAACTTCATGGACCTGAGGTTTGTAAATAAGGAAAATCGATAATGCCTTGACTCTTGCATTCTTTTTTATTATTATTGCCATAAACTTTGGTTGGGTATCTGAAAAAATGGAAATTACCTGTTGGAGATATTCTTCAACTGTTGTTGCCTCAGCAGGAAAGACATCTTCAAATGTGGTCTTTACAAGCCATAAGTTAAAAGGCAAATATATTAAAAATCATAAATGAAGGTAAAGAAAAGGGAGGAATAGTAGACTGGAAACTGTAATACAAAAATTCCAGATGAAACTGCCCAGCATTGTGTCCAGGCAACATAACAAGTAAAATGTGTATAAGAAGCAAGCATGCTTAAAATATTTTACACAGTAGTACCTTATATAATATTAATAACCCTACCAATCAATTCTTTTGATATTATGACTGATACATACACATGATACAGGCATAAGCATAGTTTTGAGAATGAAGATAACTTCCTTTAGAACAATCAGTAAGGATGGCTCTGCAGGATTACAGATCTTACCTTCAATTCAAAGGACTTGAGGTCACGAGCAAGCTGCTCTGCATTTAACCCCTCTCGAGCTAATAACCTGGCAATTAGAAATCATTTTTCCGGAATAAGGCAAAAGAAATAAGAGGAGAATTTTGAAATATTATAAGCAAAACATTGACAAGTGATGTCATATCCGGTCACATATTATATTATATTCATCTGCTCATACTATGAACACACATTAAACTTATGCAATGTCTAAGTCCCAAATTTTCCAAATGCCTCATCGAAGGACAATTCATATTTGAGCTTTTAAAGGAAACAAGAACACATTGCTTCCTCGATACATACATTTCATATTAAAAGCATACAAAACTACTTTTCAACAAGTTATTAAAATGGTATACATCCATCAAATCCACTTTCACTTTTTTCATTCAGCTGAGCTAAATCTTGACCAAACCGAGTTCTACGACCGAGAAGCTATTCCCATGGGACAAAACGAGAACTCCCTAAATAGCCGGCACTGGAACATTCTCAGTTCAGACAAAGAAAAAGCACTATCATACAACATTTGTGGATAAGAAAACGATAATTTACCTAGTAGCCGCAATAGACTGAGAAGGAGCTTCGGATCGTAGGGTTTTCGCCTTCAGCTTTTTCGACAGAGCCTCCAACTGATCCAAATTCCTCTGATTCCACCAAAAACAAAGCAAAATCAGCTCAATTAACCAAGTCACAAAGCTTAAAAACAAACAATTGCAACACCGAATCCCAGAGAGTTAAAAGATGGTACCTGAAGAGGCGGGAACTGAGCAGAAGGAGCGGCTTGTTCGACAAGCTTGGAAGAGGAATGCAGAAGACCGGTCCAACCACCCATGTCGGCGTCGGTAGCCATCGTGTGGACGGACAACAACACACTGCGTTGATGAGCAGCGAATAGTAGTTATATGTGTAGAAGAAAAGTGGAGGGGTTTTGGGTTTTGGAAGCCCTAATTTGAAAATCTGCTAAAATAATTATGTCTAATTAAAAAATAAATATATTCTTGAGATGGAAATTAGGATATATTAGTAATATACTTGCGAAATTAAACAAAAAACAATAAAATCATGGAGTTCTAAAGGTGATTCTATTCATACCCCTCAAATTTCAAATTTCTCTATGCAGCCACCACAATTAATTGAATAATAATAATATTTTTTATTTACAATTTTAACCTTATAATTTTAATACAACCTCTATTATTTTTGTATAGTCCCATTACAAAACAAGAGTTGAAAAAATTTCCATATTACAAGTAACACATAGATTGATACATACTCTAGAATTTATTTTAAATTGTGAATGAAGCCTCAAACAAAATTCCATCAAGTGCATCTTTTTCAAGAATTAGTTGTGATGAACTTTTAGAGTGGAGAGCTTTGTGCTTTGATTCTCATCCTCTCCTAAAATCTCTACCGTCGAAACTTTGCACCTCATAATTGATAAAATCTCTTGCATATGGTTGTCTGGGAAGCTACAGAAAAATCACAAAACTAATCTCCCTTACCATCATCAAATCACTAAGAAAGCATGGAGAAGAGAAGTAAAGAAAAGAGAGACTTTGGTGTCATAATGTTTTATCTCTCCTACTGTTTGTAGTTAGGTATTTAATTTGGAGGCTAGAGGATAAAATAGTAATATTAAATAATAATTTTTTTTTTAATATTAGGGACTCTGTTGAGAAAAATAATAATTATGTTTAGAATTACTCAATTCTAAAATTTAAAAATAGCGAAATTTTTTATGCTTGTAGTTGTAGTACCGAATAATAATAATAATAAAACTAATAATTTATTAATTAGTATGAACTACTTTTCTATTTTTAATAATAAAACTAATAAATGGAACATATATACGAAAAGAAAGAAGAAAAAAAAAAGAGATGGAGGATGGAGGAAGAAAGGATGAGTAGAAAATATAGTAGGAAAAGCTCTTTGATTATTCAAGAGATCCAGAAGGATTACAGTCAAATTCAGAAAAGGCCAAAAAAAAAAGGATTCGAACTATAATCCTGCTAGCTATCCTCCTATGGCTATACATCACTACTATATCAATATACTAACAAAATAATCTGTACAATACTGCTTCTGCTATACAAATATTCCTCAGAGTTAGGCCTCGAAAAATAAACGATTATCGTCTGTTGAAAGTAAGTTTTGTGGTAGTATCATCTTCATTTAATGTTGAAGAGCTGTGAATGCAGGTTCTATGTTCTCGTTCACACTCTTCGTCGGCCTCTTCAATCTCTTGGGTCTTTGCTGCTGCTGCATCGCATCCTCAACCTCGTAATCCTCCAGATCCGCCTTCTTCTCAGCCCTTGCCTTCGTCTGTGTCTGCTTCTCTTTCCTCTGCACATTCAACCTCTACATTATTAGTTCCACTATAATAAGTTAGTTACTCCCTCCATCCCGGTCAAATCGTTCACATTTGACCGGACACGATAACCAAGGTATGTGAGTAGTAGTAGGATGAATATTTTATTGATGAATGTGAAAAACTTGTTATTTTAGAAAAGTGGACTAACATTGTGGGACAGACGAAAAAAGAAACATGGACAATTTACTCGGGACGGAGGGAGTATAAAGAAAAGAAACCAGAGGCTGTCTGTCACCTTCTTGTTGCTCGATTTCGCCTTCTCAGGATCATGAGGGTCCATGTCGTTGTCTTGTAATTCAAGGTTAGCCAGATCCTCCAAGGATGCACTTCCTTCTGCATCAATTCTGATACCCTTTGCACCACTCTTCTTCTTCTGCCTATCCTTTGCCTGATTAGATTACATTACATTAGTTTGTGGGAAAGAAAGAAAAAAAAAAAAAAGGCAAAAACATCAATTTTAGTCCAAATTATCCGTCTTTTTCAGTTTTAGTACCAACTATTCTTTTTCTCAATTTTATGTCCGAACTATAAAAAAACAATTCAAATTTAGGTCAAAGAAATTTTCCAACATCGGAAAACTGACAAGGTACGCCGGAAGCTCACATCATTTGATTTACGTGTCATTTTTTCAATATAGTACAAGTTTCAGGCATGCCCCGTCAGTTTTTTTATGCCAAAAAATCTCTTCGTCCTTAGATTTGAATAGTTTTTTATAGTTCAGACATAAAATTGAGAAAGAGAATAATTGGTACTAAAATTGAAAAAAAACGGATAGTTTGGACTAAAATTGATGTGTTGGACAAAAAAAAAAATTCGATCCAAACCTGTTGTGAAACTTGTTTCAGTTTCTGCTCCAGCTGGGCGTCGTCAATCAACAACGACACAACATCCTCGGGAGCCAAAAGGTCACCTTGGACGTGGCCGCCCGTCATCACCAGCTGCTGGACTGTGTTCTTCTGACTCGCTCTCTGCAGGATTTTTTCCTCGACTGTCTCTTTGCAGATTAAGCGGTACACAGACACCTAAAGCGATGAGGAAACATGTTACAGTGAGATTGATGATTATGAATGAGAGAGAATGCAATGCATTGGATTAGAGAGATACTAACATCCTTAGTTTGACCCAGGCGATGAGCCCTGTCCATCGCCTGCAAATCTAAAGTAGGATTCCAATCACTCTCATAAAATATGACGGTGTCAGCAGCTGTCAAGTTGATTCCAAGCCCACCAGCTCTGGTGCTCAGCAAGAACACGAAGATGTCGCTCCTAGATATAGAATTCGCAGGAGCTCAGAAACGGACAGTAACACGCACAGAGAGAGAAAGAGAGAGGGAGAGAAAGAGAGAGCATACCGGTGCTGGAAATCTTTCACCATGTCACGACGATCCATGATTGTGGATGACCCATCAAGCCTCAAATATCGGTATTTCCTATAGTTCATATAATCCTGCAAAGCGAGTTACTCAACCTAAGAAACCACTTCTCAACAGAAATTCAAACTCAATCTTCCACTCAGGCTAGAGATGGGGCAAACTAAACTCCAGCCCCTCCAACAAATCAATTCGGTAGGAGAAAAGGTGCTGTAATCCATTTAGAATGGTTGGTGAAGGGTTGGCAAGAGTAAAATATGGCATTGAGCAATTGCCAAAGGCATAGAAGCAGGATCTCCACTAAGAGAAATTGCTAACCATGTCTCGAATTGCACCAGAAAACCCAATGCTTCATTTGAAAATGGAAATCATGATTCCTGAAAATGAGTTAAATTTACCTCGAGGATATTCAGCATTTTGGTCATTTGTGCAAAAAGAAGAACACGGTGATTTTCTGCCCTCAGACGTTTTAGAAGTATATCAAGTGTTTGAAGCTTCCCAGAGTCCTGGAGAAAAGCATAAGTCATTACAGAGAATCGGCAGGATGCATGGAGCCACTAACAAGTACAGAGTGCAGAAACGTAGAGCATACCGTCAGCATTTTTGCAGGATCAAATGGTTGCATTGGTGGACAAGAACCGAAGATCTCATATGTAAGCTGAAGTGCAGGTTGTGTAACTGGTAATTCAGCATCAATCTCTTGTATCAAAGGGTGACTGGCAGTTGGTTTCTTTGGGCCATTAAAATCAGATATTCGTGCAAATCCAATCAAAAGCCTCTTCAACCAGGGGTGATGCCACTCTTCAGCCATCTTGTACGCAAAGTCTCTGTCTGCACAACGGACATTTATCTGAGCCAAATACAGCATTCCAAGAAGACATTAGTTGACAAATAAGTGATCGAAACACATTTGTTTGCTTGAGAGAGAGAGAGAGAGAGAGATGTGGGAATAATATAGATTAACACTTACTGGAGGTGCTCTAGTTCTAGGGATGAACGAGTATATTGAGTGCAAAAGCTTGATATCAGATAGAAGCCTATCCTGGTAAGGCATGACTAGAGCCTCGAATGGAGCATGTGTAGGACCTGTTGCAAGCCTTCTACTAAGAACATTTTTCTCCGACTTTTTAGGCAGTAGCAGCATTCGTGTGACAGCTCTCACTTTTTCCTTGCCAATATGAGCATACTGGAAATCCTCATCATCAATTTCCATCAAGAGGTCCAAGATTTCGTCCAAATATTGACGATCTGATCTCACAATAGAGAATAATAATCTCTCCATAAAAGAACCATTTGCCAAGAATGACACTTCTGTTGGTGATAAATCAATAAAGCGGGAGAATCCAAATGTTCTACTCAGTCCAGAATTACAATCCAAAACGTCGTCCTTCTGGAGAGAGGATCTGTAGATATTTTCGGGAGAAAATATGTTGAATAACTTCTGAAATGACCCTCTGCTTAAATTCTGGCCAGCTTCTGAGTTATAAACCTTGGAACCACCAGCAACATCTTGGTAGACCAGTTTGGGTAGCTATCACAGTAAAATTCATAATCAATGACTGAAAGCTGAAAGGGACTACATAAAACGACCATTGACCAATCATCGGAAGTCAACATGATCATGAGAATGATACACTAGAATCTAATATTGATCAATTAGATTAAATAGTGTAACAATCAACATAGTAAAGAACATCTAGTTAGAAGGGTGGGTGAACACCCATTCGGCAAAACAAAAAATATATCCAGAAATTTCTGGACTAAACGACTTAACGGAAATTCTTAAGGAACTCACAAAACTGTGAAGGTAACCCTATCGTTAGCAAAGTACAAAGTTCCGTGATGATAAACTGTGATCAAGGAAGACTACAAAAGTGACTCAGTTCCCTCATCACAAAGTATTTGCTAGCACACTAACATTCTTCCATCCAACAATTAAACATTAACACAGAGCAAAGAAGTTGTTTGAGAGGGGGGATTTGGATTACCTCATACACAATAGGATTTCTACTACCAGAGAAAAAGATGTCTTCCAGCTCACCAAAGGGAGGAGGGAGAAGAGAATTTGGAATCTCCCCAAAATAGAAATATGTGCTTCCTTCATTTCTCTCAAATAATTCTGGATGATTACAAACCTGGATATCAGAAAAATACACCACCATCATATCAATTTGGAAACTTCAGAGAAAACAATAGATAGTCAGCTATGAATCAAGTTTGAATGTCCTCCCACTTGGACAGCCCACAAATCATCCTCCTCCTTCATAAAAGAAAAAGTAAGCTTCTAAACTATTTTTTTTCAATTACATGACTGAGACTAAAATTATATTCCCAGTAATTACTTTTATGGTAAAAATGAAAATAAAATATTAATGCAAGCTTGTAGTTCATCCCAGTTGGATAGCTTCTGCCCAGCAATATTAGCAATATAGAATCCTACCAATTCAAGTGAAAATACCTTTCTGAGCTGGATGACAATGTTCATCAGATTCAGAATCTTTTTCTCATTAAGATGTCCACGGTTTCCATCAAACAACTCAGCAAGGGATATCTTGTTCTTTATAGCTTGGTAAAAAGCTTGCTGCCGAGAACTTAATTTGCAGTGCACTGTAATTTCGGTTTTTCCAGTCAGCTCGGTGATCACATCCTTCTTAACCCTCCGCAGCATGAAAGGTTTCAGAATGGCATGCTGTTACCATTAAGTTTGAGAAAGCAAAAGAGAGAGTGAGAAGCAGAAATATGAAATCATATATCCAAAACATGATAAACGATAGAAGAAAACATATACTAGGATGAGAATATTTTAACATAAAATTGAGCAGACAGTGCACATTCCCAGACAGAAATCCAAGCTATAAATATTGCAAACATAAAAAATAAAAATAATAAAATAATGCGGTTGTTGATTGAATCAGTCGAGCAGAATATCTCCATGGACCCTACTATCAGTATCTCTTTGTTAAACTTCAATGTCTTTATCTTTAGATATAATCTGTAATCAAATATTTTTCAAACCACTTTCAAATTTCAACAGCAGGTAACAAGTAATGTAAACAAAGAATATGACATGCACTCTGTTAAACGAGGTTGTATGTAATCTTTGGAAACACACATTATAATGCATTCCAATCTAAAAGTAAATGAATGTGCTTACCAATCGATTAAGCTGGTGCTCATTTAACGTCCCACCATGCTCAGCATGACTCTCAATTCTGATAAAGTTGAGCAGAAAAAGGAGAATAAAACTTGCAGTACAGACATAAGATGTAGACCAGTAGCTTAGAAGAGAAACATACCCTTTTGAAAACCACTCATTGAATTGCTCATGACTATCAAATAAAGTTGGCATAATAAAATGTAGGAGCGCCCACAGTTCAGCCATGTTATTTTGAATAGGAGTTCCAGTTAGAAGCAAGCGATTTCGGCAATTGAAACTGAGCAGTGTTTTCCATCGTATACTGTCATTCCAACATCCAACATTGTTAATGGTACTATACATATAAACATTTACCAGTATATGTCAATGACTTGAGAAAATTATCAAATAGGTAAAACGTTAACAACAATTAGCTATACTGCAAAGTAAATCTTCCAAGCTACAGAATTCGTCTTATGGAAAGGGAAACCTCAGATGTTAAGCAGCTATTCACTAACACAAATGAAGTAAACAAAAAATAGAATTGTTGGAGGGGCTAACTGTAAACAAAGAGTGATTCTTTGCATTTTTCAAAAAACAAATGACTTGTTCAAGTATGACTTCTAAGTTTCTAGGATTGGAATATAAATTAGTGAAATCAGAGGAGATGTGCATAAATATGAGAATAAAGATATAAAGAAAAGCTGGTTGTAAGCTTTATTTGTTGAGGAAGTCAATTTCTTTAAACTTAGATATAACAATCAATAAGCTTTTGGAGTATCTGCCTCTATGTTGGGAAAGCTCTTTGTTGGAATACATAAATGCCATAAAAGAATGGTATGTTTCATAATAGGATGAACCAAACTTAAAAGACATTAAATTTTTGTTAATACTCAGACCTGTTTGAACTTTTGATTGCCTGGGCTTCATCCAATACCATATATTGCCACTTTACACGGCGGAAGTATTTCTCATCAGAAACCAACAGCTGATAACTGGTAATGAGAATGTGAAAACCAGCCTCCCTGAAACAGTTGAGAAGGTATCAGTATAACAAAAAATAAAGGGAAGTAAAAACATCAAGGAAGGCAGGGGCAAACAAAGAAAGAGTAGCATATAAAATGATACACAATGCAAGTATTAGCAGATTCTTCATTGAACACGCAGCTGAACGAAGCACAAGTACATTGGAGATTGAAAACCACCTTCGATAAAGGCGCTTTGGGTTAATATTCTTCCTGAGCACTGTACGCTCCTGAAGACCACCCCAATATGGAAGAGTCTTCAAGTCAGGACAGAAACGGCTGATTTCATCAGCCCAATTGTTCAAAACAGAAGCGGGAGCAACCACCAGAAAAGGACCCCAAATATTTTTCTCCTATAAAGCACAAACAGTGAATAAAACAATGACTTGCATCCAGGAACTTGAAAGAATGACTAATTACCTCAGCCAAATGAGCCAAGAATGCCATGGCTTGAATTGTCTTTCCCAGACCCATCTCATCAGCAAGAATACCATTTAAGCCCTGAAAGAAAAAGGAGTGAATCGGACCCATATGGGTAGCCTTCTAAAAACCAGAGAAAACATTTCAAACATCTTGTTACCTGCTCATAACAATTTACAAGCCATTGAAGGCCTTTCAGCTGATATTCTTTAAGAGAACCCTTAAACAACTCAGGTGTCTGCACTGTTGATGCTACGGGCATGGTCGACCTGAGAGCAACCATAACAATTACTTGTTAAGGGTAGAATGTTTTTGCACAACTGAAAGTACGGGGGTCGTAAGTAATGCCATATTGCCATGGATAGAAAAGACACTCACGGGTGCAGTAAATCAATATTGCTCGACTCAGTGACCAAGCCATCTTGGAGAGGGGCCTCAGCTTCTCCAGCTAGTCGTAGCTTTAGGCATTCATTGTCGAATGCATTTGTCATTCTTTTCTGCTTTGACACTGCATCATGGGCTGCTTTGAGAGCTTCCCTTCTCAACTCAGCATCTTCAGGATCCTCCTCCTCCTGCAGCCGAGCTTCTGAAGAACTTAAAAGCATCTCTTGGTCATCAGAGTTTTCATCACCCACTGTTAATGCTCCAGAGGGTTGTGAGGTCTTATTCTGCATGAAGTGACTGTAAAGTTCTGTCTGCGACAGCAGAAAATTAAGCCTCTGTTGCTGCCTTTTTGCTTCACGAAGTTCTTGTTCTCGCTTCAGAGCTTCTGCAGCTTCCTTTTCCTCTCTTTTCCTCACTTCCGCCTTCAAGAGAACAATTTCATAGATAAGAACTATGTATGGCCGTAAGTAATCCAACAAATTATAAACCGTAATGTGTCATCTACTGCCATCTCCAGAAACAAACTTCTTACAGTCATAAAGAATAAACAGGTTTTCTGGAAGTTTTGGCAAATAATGATATAGTATTTTACATTACAGAGTCTTCTATTTAAAAGGCATTTTGCTCAAGCTTAAAATAGTAATTAGAACGAGAAAGTACCATCTCCTTGTCAACTCTCTTCCAAAACACTAGCATGTCCCTAGCCAGTTTCCTTGTCCTTATTCCAGCACCCCTCATCAACTTAAGGGATCTGCTGACTTTCATTTTCACCTGTAAAAGAATCAAGATTTAAGATCCACCATGGCATATAGCTGGAAACTGGACAAGAACGTCAAGTTCATCATGATGGATTGTACTGGAAGAACATATGTTACTGTAGCACAAACAAACCTCTCTTTGACAGGTTTCAGAAACTCTCTTAGCATCAGTTATTTGCTTTCTGTGGAAATTGGCAAAAATCCTGTGATGTTTTGGAATTTCTTTCCTTGCTATATTAACCCAATATTTACTAATCTTTTCCATTTCTTCCCTTTCAATAACAAAAGGGTCTTTATTCACCTTTGGCTTTTTGGGTAAACCACGTTCAATAATCTGCAGCATCAGATATATCATCATGACTAACAATCAGATAAAAGAAAATACTGGCAGATAATGAAACTTTGCTAACCTCATATGTATCCCCTTTCTCCAAAACTTTAACATAAAAAACCTGCAATATACCACCTTCTGACAAAATAGATCGCCTAATCCTTCCAGCTGCACCTTCTGGAATGCCATCAGATTGCAATGCACTTTCACTAATTGTTAGGCAGAAATTCTCAGCAGGGTTATTGATCTGCTGAGCTTTCAATCTTGCCTGAAGAGATTCATAATGGGGTTGTGGTTCACCCATCCCTGCCCTGCTTCTCTGCTGAAACTTGTTATCAGAAGTCATCATTGCAGCTAATGACCCCAAGTCAAGGGTGCCCTTCAGGTAAAATTCCTCCACTCGGATATCTGACATACTTGGCAAATTTAGTGATGATGAAAGCTTCTCATATGGAAGAGGAATCCTATATGTGATGCCATCCCCAATATCCAGAACAGCTGGTTCAAGACTTGGTCTGAAATTTTTTGAGCAATGCACCAAGGATGAGGCCAAGTTAATCAAAACTGAGGCAGATCAGTTTCACCATACACACATTGACATCTCTATTACATTATTTTTCAAAAAAATTATAAGGAAAACATATGCATGACTCTGCACAAGCAGAGGCTTCATCTTAATTATGCCATTTCTCCAACTAATTGGAAGGGTGAGGTTCTTAATATTTCATTTCAGAATCTCGATAAAAAGCATTACAGATATCTTCCTTCATGTTATATGGTACTGGAATAACGTAACCATTTTAATGGATGACTCCCCCTCTCCAAGGGACAATAAGTTAAACTTATCTGGCATTTGAATAATAGCATTGTCCCCTGCAATTTTACTTTCCAGAGCCACCTCAGGATCATTCAAGAGAAACTTAGAATCTCATTCCCATTCACAAAAAGTATTATTTTACCAACCAAAACAGTTAAAAATGACTTAAGACCTGCTAGATTAGGAACCAATCTCCACTCAAGTGTAATAAGGTTTATCAAGCAAAATAATACTATAAGAGAATATAAGAATCTTCAACAAACAGAATTTTTATCTTCAGAAATACGCAGAAGATAAGTCCACAAATTTCCCAGGAGCTACGAGATATTTACATTAGTATTAAGAGCAATGCCTTCATCTCATTACAGAAGGTGTAAGAAACTAACCTGGAAGCCCCATATTGCAGCCCAAAATCTGAGTTGGGATAAGTTCCTAGCTTTTGAGAATTACTACTGTTCAAAAAATCTGAACTTGGTTCAAACTTGTGAAATCCTCCCCTGCTATCATTCATTAGATTCTGATCTTTCAGTCCCACATTATTTTTCATCGACATTGTACCAGTTCTTGTCGGTGCAGGACTCTGGGAAGCATAACTGAGCCTCCGTTTGTACTTCTGAATATGATCCCCAAGCATTGCTCGATATCGTTCCTCTGAGATATACGAGCTGCCAGTTTCTTCCTCGTCACTGTTATAAGCACTCCGCCTCTTCTTTTTTGATCCCCTCTCTGACATAATTCCATTCATACGCTCGCCTAAAGCTCCCCCTACTCACAACAGAAGACAACCCACTCTCAAAATAAATAAGTCCAAAATGCATCACGTAACTTATTTAACAGAACGCTATACATGCATGACAATAACCAATAGCCAATGAAGAAAGCCCTAATGAACTGATTGACCGAGTTCAAATTCAACACAAAAAGCAGCACAAACAATAAAGATGAAAATTTTCCAGTAAACCAAATTGCCTACCTTGGCTACCTTTGCTCTCATCCTGACTACTATTTCCACAATAATCAAAATCTTCATCTTGTTTCGGCAGTTGAAAGTTCATCAAAGGCTAGAAAGGATTGGGGAAAAAAAATTAATGCCAACCATAAAAAAATTAAATTTAGACAAAAAGAGAAAAGAAAAGTGCCAAACTAAAGTACCAATGAACCCAACCGAAATTAAAGTAATAGCCACATCAAATAATCACTTAACTACCCAAAATCCCAAAATTTTCACATAACTCATTCACAAGTTCAGCCCTTTAAACAAAACCAGATTGCCACACACAAAATCCACACGCCCAAATAGCAAGGACATCGAAAGTCTGATTTCGAAGTGCAAACAGCCCTGTGAAATTACCTCAAGATTGAAGAGAGTTGCGTACGAATACTTCCCCTTTGAGTCCATGAGCTCTGCTACTGAACTGACAGCGAAGAAACCAGAATCCGGCGACGAGCATTCGCTTCTAGAATCATGTAAAGAAGAAGTTTTGTAGACAGGGGCGGGAGTGAAAGAGGTAGTGGAGAATAATAAAAATATGCGAGACGAGCCCTAAACCTAGAGAGAGAAAAAGGGGGGTGACGGAGGAGAAAGATAAGGAGAAGAAGAGGGGGAGCGGGGACATAGATGGAGTTGTGCATAGGCCCTTGCTAAAATGAGCCGGTGGGATGGGAGTTGGTTAACATGCGCGCGCCTCGCTAGTGTACCTTTTTCTATCTTCTTCTTAGCAATTTTCCTCCTGCTGTTTTCACAGACTTTTTTTTATGTATAATAATAATTTATATATTTTTTATTTTTATCTGAACATGTGAAAAACATCTCAAAATTAGTGAAGATTAAATGGATTGTGGTCGATTTTTATTACGGTAATACAATTTCAACCCAGTTGTGTCTGAAAACTTTTATTTTCATTGATGATAATTTATCAAATAAAAAAGTATAATTAATATACTTAATTATAGAAAAAGAAAATATATATACAAAAATAAATTCGCTAGAAGGAGGGCTTGAACCTCCGACCTTCTTCTATCTTCTTCTTAGCAATTTTCCTCCTGCTGTTTTCACAGACTTTTTTTTATGTATAATAATAATTTATATATATTTTTTTTTATCTGAACATGTGAAAAACATCTCAAAATTAGTGAAGATTAAATGGATTGTGGTCGATTTTTATTACCGTAATACAATTTCAACCCAGTTTTGTCTGTAAACTTTTATTTTCATTAATGATAATTTATCAAATAAAAGAGTATAATTAATATACTTAATTATAGAAAAAGAAAAAATATATATAAAAATAAATCCGCTAGAAGGAGGGCTTGAACCTCCGACCTTGTGGTTAACAGCCACACGCTCTAACCAACTGAGCTATTCCAGCTTATTGAGTTACATTAGTTAAATTTTTAATAATAATAAATTAGTCAATTTAATTATATTCATCAAAATAGTAAAAGAAGTAACAAGAGATAACAATAGGCTTGAGATAATGTGCAGGCTCCACCAACTCAAAACTTATCTTTCTATATCTGATTTCGATAGCTATTGGGCCTATCATCAAGTAAAATAAAATGCTCGGATAATATTGTAGAAGATATTGAAGATAGGTAGGATAATATCTTAGAGAGTTTGTTGAATCTTTTTAGTTAATTTGTTTTTTATGTTCACTATGCATATAAATATAATCTATATATTGTGTGAAATAAATCAATTATTTATTTATCACATTCTACACACTACTACAATTGTCTAACTAAAAGATAATTCCTTCAAGTTGCAGGTAGTTTATGTTGCATTTGTATACAGCTGCATTCTGGTAAAGGGTTACAAAGAATGCAGACAATCTCGAAAGATGTCTTATTTATTGTTGTTGACTTAAAAAAAGTAATCTTTGTGATAATCAGATATACCATGAACAAAATGTTAGAATTTTGGATTATGTACAATGTGCATTCATTTAAATATACACATATGGACATGTAGACGTACATGTATTGTAATTAATAATCATATATTTATTACTATTATAAAGATAATGACATATTAAAGTGATATAATTTATCTAATGGTCATGTCTTTAGAATATAAAGTATGGTGTTAATATGTATAGAATTCCTGAAGTGTGAATTATTAATTAATGATGGGCAAATTAATAATTCCACACTACACTTTTGATTTCTCATCCGTCAAAAAAAAAAAAACAAGAGGAAATACAAGCAATTAGAAAACCGTCTTCCCTACTTAATCTTCTTTATTTATTTATGTATTCAGGTACGCTTCCGCAATTTACTTTTTGTCAACCAATTTCTGAACCAGTTTTGGTTCTTGGATTATTTAAGTTATTCCATCACAAAATAGACAGTAAGATTTACTACTACGTACTTTGTTTCTTGCAAGGTACGATAATCCACATACATTCCACCTCCATGCAATAACGAGCAGATGACCAAGCTGGCACTCCAAATAGAAGATTAAATCTAAGACATTTTCCAAAAAAATATTCTATTATAACGTGTCGGCCCACGAAATTATAATAAGTTTGAATGAAATGAAAATTTGTACTTAAAAACAATATAATTAATTAGATCGTAAGACATATTAGAGAAGTGCAGCTTAGGCCATGGCATGTTGAGGGTGTTCGTCGTCGAGTTTTGTTGCTTCATGAGTAGAAATAGAATGAATGGGAATAGTAACATGTGATGTAACCTTTCATTCCTCAGGAGTCTTGACACTTGAAAAGCATTTGGTAAAGATTCAAATGCAGTGAAACGAAACTGTCCAAACACATGTAGACAATGTTGTAGTGACTTATACAACCTGCCTTGTTACTGTCATCTCATTTCATCAACAATGTATGTGAAATATTTTCATGAATCTTTCATTCTTTACTACAAAACTCGAGACTTGGAAATCAATCCGAGCAGTAACGGAACTTAAGCAGGAAAAACGACACATTTCATTCATCAGCTATGACGGAAAAACAAATTTGAAACAGGAGTCTGAGAATTTTCTCTCTGATAAATGAGAGAGAAACTTGCTAAGACCATCATCCTCTTTAATTTGCAGTTTTTGGGTAGCAAGAGAAAGAAAGAACAAAAAAAGAGAGAGAGAGAGTCAGGAGAAAACAACCTCCCAGTAAGGATTATGTCTACGGAATACATATTGAGATGTAGATGGGAGCAACCATTATAGAGCTTGAGCTTACATACATGCACCCACTCTGTCGCGAGGAATCAGGCGCAGTTCCGAGCCATGTTTAAGAAAGACATTTCCTGAGAAGTACATTCAAATAAGAAGAGTTAGAGGTGGAAACCATGCCATGAATGAGAATACAAACGCACCGCAAATGCATGTTATGGTTTAATTCATAAACCTACAAACTTTGTATACTGGATGATACTAGGGGATATGAATTTTCTGGCTAAATTACACGATTGCGTAAAAAATTGAAAATATGAATCCAATCAGTAACCATAAGCTACAAGATTAATCGGCTTCTCTTGAGCGGCTTGAGCCTGAACAAAGACTCAGCAGCTTGAGAATTTTTTTAGTTAAGGTGAGAGGCTCGGTGAAGAAGTTTCAGATGTCAAGTGTAGAATGGAAGAAGTATACATATACAGCTGTTTCTACTGATAACCCCGTGATCTAGCCAAATATAATTACAATGCAGTCCGGCAGAAATCAGGTTCAAACAATGCGCATAGGTATAGACATAGATAAATGGCTACAAACACATGGGGTGAAAACAAAACGTACGAATCTCAAGGAATATCAGCACAAGTTGCATTGATCTTAAAAGGGGAACCAGAAGTCAATAAAACAAAAAACAAGCATATATAAGTTCAATGCTCATAACCTGAGAAGTTGATGTGACTAGCAATATAATCTGCAGCACATACAATCATTTCACAGTAATATTTTTCTCTAGAATCTGGAGCACACATCTTCAATCATCTCAGAATATCGAAACAGTTCACGCAGAAAAGAAACAGAGAAGATGTAACGAAAAGCCAAACAGTAAAGAGAATTTGAGTACCTGCACTCTGTTGAGGATTGATTCCCACTCCATCTGCATAAACAATAGAATTGAACATCAAGATGAAGCATCTTTAGACTTCAAAAACACATCATATGGGAGTTAATGCCCCAATGAATGCAAATCTTCTAAATATCAGGTTTTTTTTTTTTTTTTTTTTTTCTCCTAAAGATCAGTAACCTCTATATATGAACGCCAGATTGATAAATCAAACTCAAAATTGGCAAAGGAAACGCACTATCTCTCCATACTATCATAATCGGAACCTCTTTTAGCTACTTGCATGTCCAGTTGCAACAAAAATCATTCTACATTGATATGATTTTCCAACATACTATCACTTAATTTCTCGAAAGAAAAAGTAGTTACACTCAATCCGATATCAGAAACGCGAGGGATACTGGAGTTCAACCATCATACAAATTAACACCACAAAAGTGGGCCGAAAGATTCAACCTTTGAATTCATATAGAATTTAAACCGCGTAAGAACCCCCAATTTGCTACAGAAGATACATGGATCAGGAAAATTGATAAACAAAAAGAAAACTCGTTAACATTTTGGAAAAAGCAAAAATACCGTTAGTGATGATGGCACTGGTTTGGGGAGGTACTTTGAATTCCTCGGCCGCATATTTTAGAACTGCAGTAAATGGAGCAGCCTCTGGTACGCTAAACCTATAATCAAAATTTCAATTTTTATGGAAAAATAAGATTAAAAAAAAAAGGTTCTTTGAAAGATCACGATCGAATTGCAGGGAGTGATTAGGAAGCCCTTACACTTTGAATGGGAGCTTGGGATCAGAAGTAAGAGTCACTTTGAACGACACCTTTCCGCCACCTGCGCCGCCGGTGCCACCGCTCGCCATCTTTTTTCCTATTCAAAGTTTTTTCGTCTCAACAGAATAAATTGTTGCAGATTATTATTATTATTATTATTATAATTATTTTTATATATACGGAATGGAATATCGACTGCTTAATACATACGCGCGAACGATGTCCAGCCAATGCAAAACAGCCACGTGGCTTTCCAATTTTTCTAAGACAAAATATACATGATGAGATGGCAAAAACTTGTGCAACATAAGTATATTTTTTTTAGCCCAATAAGGCAAGCCCACTTCAAACAAAAAAAAAGTGCTTTTAAGCCCACTTAAAACAAAAGAAAAAGAAAAGTGGCGTGTTTTATTTTATTTTATTTTTAACAACTTCGATGCAGTGAGTGAAATGGGTCGAGCTCTAGAGAATGAAACCGAAGCTGTAGTGATCGGAGGAATGGTGCTTGACATTAATGCCACTCCTTCTGTGGCTGCCAATCGCGGAACCACAACTCCTGGAAAGGTATTTAAATGAGGCCATTATATTTGTTAAAAGCTTAAAAATTGTAATCTGTTAGGTGTTGGGAAGTTGAGATCGTTTGTTCTTGTGGATCTTTGGTGTAGATATCATAATTGGCAACTCATAATTTAGTTATAGTTTGTAGTCTGATCACTCCAAGAATTTGTTTGGGTTTTCTTCATATTATTTTTTTTCAATCTAATTTGTAGCACTTGTTAGTTAACTTTGCAGTTTATAGTTTGGGATTGGTAATTACTTTGTTGTAAAATGAAATAGGCTGTATTATAGTCATTCAATACCTTAACCTTTTGATAAGCATCCAATACTACTCCATTTTTTTCTCCAACTGCAAGTTTTTGGCTATATGATATGAATAGTTATGATGATAGATATCCTCAGTTTATCGATGTCTTATGCAGGTGTATTTGGGGTTTTCTTTTTCAGGTTCGATGTGCATTAGGTGGTGTAGCAAGAAATATTGCTGAATGTATGTCAAAACTTGGGGCAAAGCCCTACATGATAAGTGCTGTTGGATATGACTGGGCAGGTTTATTCTCAGTCTATCATGAAAGATAGCTCCTATAATCGTGTCCGACTTCTTATTGATGGTGAAGTAAAACCTCAGTTGACAATTTGCAAGTGATGGAAATGTGTGTGTTGAGGTTTCAATATATCTTCGAATTACTTTGTAATTTTGCAGGAAAACCTGTTTCCCTGGTTTTATATGCTTGCATTTTGTTACATGATCATCATGTGATTTTCGAAGTTTCATTGTTCTAGTTGTTTCTGGATAATATGATTGGGCAAAAATTTCTGAATTCTAGCAAGAGTCACCTCTGCACAGTTTTATGGCCACTGATATCTTTCCTCACTTACAATGCAACAGTCAATGATTGCATATCTTTCTTTGATCAGGAAATTTGCTCTTGGATCACTGGAGAGCTGCTGGATTATCTGTTGAAGGTAATCTCTTGGATCTTTGATGATCATATTCTCACCTGGTATACTTGCATATCTTGTGTTTGCTGCTACGGGTATAGGTGTAATTGTTTCTCAATAATTGATCCTCAAGAACAAGTTTCTGGAAACTTAAGAAAATTATTTCAAATGCTAGTGTATATTTCTTACTAAAGACTTTTCCAGTTTGTAATTCTGTTATTTACTTCTAATCCCTGATCAGGCATTAAAAGAAGCAAGGATATTGAAACAGCTATTGTCTGCAACATCTCTGATGGTAAAGGAGAATTGGCTGCTGCTGTCGCTTGCGTCGAATCAATTGTGAGTTTCCTTCTTGAAAACATGTGTTTGTGCTAGACAGTCTCATTGAGTCTTTGATTGTTAAATGATACCAGGAAAAGTTTCTTACTCCTGAGTGGATCTCACGTTTCAAGATTAACATCTGTTCTGCCCCTGTTGTGATGGTTGATGCAAATTTGAGTCCTCCTGCTCTTATAGCATCTTGTATTTGTAAGTAAGCGCCTGCTAAGTGATTTTTCTTTCTTGAACCACAGATATAATTTTTTCTTCTTATATTTCATCTCTGTTTTCATTCTCAGTGGCAGCAGAATGTGAGACTCCTGTATGGTTTGAACCGGTTTCGGTGATAAAATCGAAAAGAGTTGCTTCCATTGCGAAACTCGTGAGTGATAATCTTTTCTCGTACACAACTAAACTGGGAATCACTGATTCAAATCTATTTTCTAGATCACTTACACCTCACCCAATGAAGATGAGCTCATAGCTATGGCAAATGCTCTATCATCTTCTGGTAAAAAATTCCTACCCCTCCAAAGGGACGGAGTCGGTGCCGGGACTTGCATTGAATCATTGTTTCAAAGGCTAAAGCCTGCAATATGGGTTTTGCTGGATGAAGGCATCAAAGTAGTAGTTGTCACCCTTGGAGCGGATGGGGTATTCTTATGCTTCAAGGCAATCAACGGAGCTAAAAAACACGAAAAGGCGGTAAATCAACCTTTTTCTTTCAGCAGAAAGTTATATGAAGCTGTAAACATAAGTTGCCCTCCAAATAGGATCATTGGTGTTCCCAACTATCATTACATGGCCTTGCATTTCCCTGCACTCCCTGCTTCTATAGTGAGCCTCGTCGGAGCTGGTGATTGCTTGGTCGGCGGCGCACTTGCTTCCACTTGCGCTGGTTTAGATGTAATGCAGAGTGTTGCAGTTGGGATGGCGGCGGCGAAAGGGGCTGTTGAGACTGAGAGCAATGTCCCTGCAGAATATGAAGTGACCAAAATTGCAGGTACCCTGGTTTTCTTTTTTTTTTTTTCATCTGGTGCATGCAGTTGGGTTTATGTTTGAGAGTTTTTGTATAGTGTTGTTTATCATTGCCCGTTTGTGCAGACGATGCAGGCGCTATCTACTCTGCAGCAAAAATCATCTTCTTCGAGTCGAAGTTGTAACCAGTTGAAGGGAGGATGTTCTTGAATGATGGAGCATCTTTTTGATGAACGTTTTGCTTGAGCCCATGACTGGAAATTCTTCTGATTAAGGCTTCATTTCCTCATAATTCTGATCGGAATTGTGCATTCTAATCGGAATATGGGTAATGTAAATTAATTTTCAAACTAAATTCGCTCAATGTCTCACAAAAATACATTGTCTCGCATAAATTTAGGACGAATAAAATTTTCCACATCAGAAAATTGATGGGCCATACTGGAAACTCATGTCATATTAAAAAAATAACACTAAATCAAATGACGTTGATATCCAGTATGCTCCATAAAATTTTCAATGCCGAAAATTTATCTTGTCCTTAGATTGAAAAGTTTTTGGTAGTTCGAACATAAAATTGTGAAATAAAATAATTGGTACTAAGATTGAAAACAGATGGATAGTTCGAACTAAAATTAATGTTTTGGCCATAAAAGAACTACAACAAATATATGTATATGCATATATATAAAACGAGAGTTTAATGGAGTCGACCTAAAAATATTGATACGTTTACAATATACAAGGGAAAATATTACAATGACTTAAATTCTCCAGAAATATAATTCTCTCACATCAAAAGATGAAGAGTGAAGGTCAGTAATATACTACTACTAGTACTAGCATTCTCAGCTTAGGCACCTTTCTGAGGCAAGGTTTCAAATGCAGAGACTGTATTCTCGAACTTGATTCGATGCAACGGCGCCCCACTCTGCTTGATAGCACAGGCTTGCTTGTCCTCCAACGGGCAACGCGCTTTCAGCATCGAGAATACGTGATTATTCAGTCTTCTTGCTTTCTTCATGGCTTCCACCAGCCCATCCATTCCCTTTTCATCAAGGTATGAGAATTATTCTGTGTTGATGATGGATGAAACAGAGAAGAAACAAAAAAAATGGAAATATTCATACTTGGAGGAAGTGTGAATTCCTATGAGCTGATGTGACTGATGCAGCGTCGACCTCTGCAACATTCAGAACTTGGTGGGAGAAGTCAAACAGCTCGAAATGCAGTTGTTGGCCGAGCAAGTATATTATGGTGCAGCCACCCCAAGCAACCGAGTCGCCCAGCATTCCGTGATGGCTGGGTTGTACCTGAACAGCTTCTTGTAAGTATTCCTGCATTGAACGATGGGGTTTGAGTAACTGTGACAAGAAATAAAGCAGTTCTCATCCAAAACAACTTGTTCTAAGGATTCAGGAATACCAAACTTCAACAGAACCAGTCGATGCGAGTTCAAGTCAATATGTAATCTTTGTACAGTCAGATTCTTGGTAACCATTTGAGGATATATTTATATATATATAATATTTTGTCATATGCAGGGCAAGTTCTGGGAAAAGAAAGTTCATGTAATATAACAAACACAAAATGGGATGCCCTATAGTTGATAAAAACGCGTACAAATCTCGTAGCAAGTATAACCCAAAAAAAAAAAAAAAAAAGAACTACAGAACTGTATCTTACCATTTGGAGGCCGCTGTATATACGATAAAAGTCCTTAGAAGTGGTAATATCCACAAATCCCGTCTTGGGAGCCACGCTCCATTTACTGCAATATTTATCTAAAACTGCACTCGTAAAAGCAAGTGAGTATTCCAGTACACTTCCGGCGTTGATGTTGGACTTGTACAACAGATCTGCAAGCAAAATTATTAATAAGTTCAAAGTTACACTATAGAAGGCAAAATAACAAATATAGTATAATGGGGAACAGAAACGGATAAATTGTGTTGGGGTGTATGGTCTACTCTCACCAATGTCTTAGTAGCCATCTTATTTTTCTTCTTGAGGTGAATGTTAGGCGCCCATTTGGCTCATATATTAGTAAGAGAGATGGGCTGTGCTAAAATATTTAGTAGCAAGCTCATTGCTTTCTACATAACTATGACAGGATATACACCACCATCAACATGATTGCAGTAGATGAGGAAGATGAGATGTAAACTTAGCATAATTAAGGATATTATGGCTTCAACATTCATTGAACAATGTACTGAGACAAATGTGTTTTCAGAAATAACTAAAATTCAGCTGTCCTTGTCCGATAATGCCGGTAAAGATGATATGCATTTATGAATAGCTTGAAGTCCATTAATGCATCTGATACGGTAAACAGAAAGAAATATATATGTTTTTGGCATTGTGGTTAATCTATCTGTGCACGCTATTTCAATAATGAGAGCAGAAAGAAATAAATACCAGCAGCTTCAGCTTGTCTTGACAAAACTCTGAATGATGAATTTGGTAAGCTAGGATTCGAAGCAGTCATAATTGCTATAGATTTGAATAGACTAATGATAGGACTATCTTCACCATCCTGAAATTGTATGGCTTGTCCATCCACACCAGGAGTTACACCCAGCCAAGGAGCTGTTTGCATGAATTGACTAGTGTCTACTTCTCTCTGTAGAGTAAGTGAATATTTTTACAAAAAAATAGAAGCACGGTCACCAAATTGATTTTTTGCACAAGGTTCTTAACAAATAGCATAACCATGATATAATGCTTTCACGGACAGATGGTAAAAGAAACATCTAATGCACACTAGTTAATTACAAAAAAAATATATATATATATATCTGCTTAGACTATGCAAAACTATGGCACATAGAGTCATAGAGATGTCTGTCACCCCAACACTTGAATTCAAATCAATACTGGTGGGTACAATAAATTGATAAAAGATTTAACTTAAATGTTCGGAACAAAAACTCCAGATTTGCATTGCATTTATGTTTTATAAGCTCTGGTCATAAGAGACATTCTCAGATAAGGCCAGAATTTAAACAGTTCTATGAATGATACTGTTCTCGTAGATGCTTCATTGTGATTTCTGTAAATCTCCTAGATCACATTTTAAGAATGTCCATAGAAAACTCACCAGAACAATATCAAGCAGACTCATCCAATACAAGACGCTTCCTATTTCCTTTATTCCACGAAGAGCCTCAAATTTCAGATCTGATTTCGACTGCCAGCAATTAAGATGTTCCTGAACAATCCTTATAGAACCTAGACACAAGAAAATAGAGCTGATAAAGTAAGACTATGATTCGAGAGAGAAAAGGGGAGGAGGAGAGAAGAAGAGAGAGAAAGGAAGCCAACAAAAGTATGAAACTACTAAGGAAATTATAAATCTTGTTTAAAGACCAAAAGACGTTATTATTTAAAACAAAAGGCTATTCAGGTAACGTGCTTAATAATGAGAAAATATAAGAAGTGATTAATATAATGCAGCATCTACCAAAACTTGTGATAAGAAGATATGGAGATTGAAATATTAAGCCGAACTGCCGAAGTGACACTGTCCATGCTTTTCGAGTGCATTTACTTTATGTTAAAGATAAAATAGGATAGATAAGAACAATATAGGCTAATCCACCAAATACTTTATAGATTGAATATTCTTGAGCTTGTTGGATTATGTAAGTCTTCAATTACTCAATGATATGTACTCTAAATCCAAGTTCATTCAAAGTAAACACACCCTAGAGTTATATGTAGTTCATTTGATTGGAAGAAAATTGGAGGATCAGGCTTGCATACTTCTTGCTGTAAAAACCATTAATGAGGAAAACAAAGCCTTCTAGTCCATAAAAAAAGCCAGAAGCAAAAAGATGTGCAAGAAAACAATTGTTATGACAAAAGTAACGCCTTTTTTTTTTTTTGAAAATGATAATTTGCAATATGTTTTCACCAAAGTGTAGAAGAAGACTATGGATAGAAAACACTTTTTCTCTTAGAAAATGTGAAGAAGAACATTCTCCAAAAGCTTTAATGTGGTATATTCTTATGAAGTAACAAGGATCATAAATGCAGAGAAAAATAGGTAATGGGTGATACATGATACATTGCCTACCTGATATACCACCATCGAATGGAAGCAATCCTATAGATTTGGGCAAAACTTCTTGCAACCCAGTGATCATTGGTTCAAGAGTTGTTATCTGCAAACAAGTTTAATTCTTGAATTGGAGTAGGAATCCCATTGATTTCATCATTTATTATGGTAGCTGTTTATACTTAAAAAGTATTCCTTTATTTTCCTTTTCCCCAATCAATTTCTACCAAATCGATTTTTCTCCAGGTGAGATAGCTGATGTTTGATAGGTAATTAATTAGGTGTGTACATGTTTGAGGATAGTTGCATTCAACACGTTGTATAATCTAAGTATCAGACAACCAAAACACGCAGACAGTCAGATAATAAAGAGAAGATATCTTATCATCTGTCTGTGAAAATGAATAGAGAAATATGTCTTCATGAACCTATCGTAAGAAACAACCTATCATTTTGCAAATTTGTGAAGGTTAAGTTTAAGGCAGATGAGGCACACCTTATTTGACACGTGATCTAACAGTGCTCGGATAAGCCATGGTAATGATCTGGACCCCAGAAGTTTGACAATGGAGTACATGTGAGGCATACCAAAAAATGAACTGTGTAACCGAGCAAAGCTCTGGTATGCGGAATTTAGGTCCTACAGTCAGAAGTAAAAGGAATAGGAGTTAAAAAAAGAAACAGAAAAGGATAGTAACATCAAACATGCATAAATCAATACATAAGAAATCAAAGAATCATGAAGGAAAAGTGAGTAAAAGATGATCCCCTGCTGAAAGCCATTTTTGGTCATATTCAAGTCAGATTTTGATGGACAGCGAGATGTACATACTCCCTCCGTCCCACTACAATTGGCATACTTACCAAATTGGGCGTCCCAACCAAATTGACACATTTCTAAAAATGGCAACTTTTTCACACTCAACAATAAAATATTAACCCCACTAACTTATTCTACACTCACAATTCTTAATTTCCGTGCCGAAAAGAAACATGCCAATTCAGGCGGGACGGAGGGAGTATAATTTATCTACAGAAGGTTTCAAATAGGAAAACAACCCATGAGACCAATCTCTCCACCATTCATTCGGATGAAATCCATGGTCTCAACTTGTTAGGTAAAGTCACCATGTTCACATGCCAGTGAAACGTGTGGGTTTAAATTTAGATGGTTACTAGGTTCATTTATGATGCTTTTTAATGAAGGAAATTATTTTTTCAGGAAAGATTTGATGCTTTTTTCTTATTGTGGTAAAAAGATGCCTTATTAGTTTATTTTTATGTTCCACTTGTTTTTCAAAATGAAAAAAAAAATAAAAAATTTAAACACTCAACATCTTAAGCTATAGAGAACAAAGGTTCCTAAGTAAATCACAAGAAATGGTTCCTATTTGAAAGGATTAAATATGAACCAAGTCCAGGTACGAACTAGGAACCCAGGCTTTGAAGAAAAAACACAGCGGCATTCCTTTAAAACATTTCACTTGAACTGAAAAAAACATTGAAAAAGCTAGTGCTTTTTAAGTTTCTTTAAAATGCTTCTTTTCGGTTACTAGTTCCCACCTTGGGGCTGGTCCGGAACTGCCCCCCATATAGTTGCCTAGTAGGTCACAAATTTTACCATGGCTAATAGTGATGGATTCTTGTAATAAAAAACTGGAAATACAACTCTATAAATAGGGTTTGATTCATCTAAAGAATATAAGATTTGATTTCAGAACATAATATAACTTGAAATATTGAATTATATTACGAAACCACAAGAACAGAAAATTACTGAGCATTGCTATGAGCTGTAATTTCTTACTTGGGTGCCACAATAGAAGTTTGGCTTTGCCTGCGGAACTGATGGCTTTTGAACAGGAACTGGAGGCACTCTCGATGATCTGACAAAGCGCTGAGTTGTATTGCACAGGATAAAATTTGGTAAGAAGTCATTTTGCATCTCTGTCCAAATCTGGAAATTCCAAGAAAAAATATGCAAGCAATTTGTTAGAATTAGAGTATCAGGGTGCAGAGGCAAAAGTATCAAAGGAATAGCTAATATTTGTAGTTGCATTCATCAACTGAAACAATAGTCTGGCCTTAGCTGCATGAAATTCATATTTGCCACAATCATAAATCTGAACCAATGTAGTAGCATTCGTCATCAGGATGTTTGATGAGTAACATAAAGGCGAGAATCTGTCAAATAATTCAACACAAGTACATCATCATACCTGAGTTGCAAGTCGGCTAGAATAAGAAACAAGAGATATATTCTCTTGCATCTCACTCAACATTAGAGTAAAAGAATCAAGAGTCAGATCTTTTGACAACAATTCATGAGCAAGTTGCAAAACTTCAAGGAGCTTTTCGAGTTCCTGAAATCGAGGCAGTCCATTAGAAAAAGAAATTGAGATTAGATGAGATGTACATCGTTTGTCAACCAAACACTCACCATAATAGCACATATATCCTGAGACTCAAATCGATCAAACAAAAACTCAATGTTCTCCCGGCATATTTTATTCAACCTTTCAGAGACCAAATTTCTCAAATTGATGGTCCTTCCAAGCAACTGCACACCATGGAAAATCAAATCTTTTTTTCAAGATATAAAAGGCGGACTAAAACTCTTAAAAAGAAAAAAAGTTGTTAAAATAAACAGACAGGGAAACCAATCTCATAAGAAAACAAAAGGAAACTAGAGATGCATTAGTTCAACAATAAGAAAGCAAAAAACTGAGTAACAAAGATTAACATAAAATGTTCTTGCCTTCACTCTTGTCATCTTTAATAGAGCAGTGAATCTCATTGGTTGAACTGAAAACTTCTCACCAACTTCTAAAGCAAAGAGGAATGATGGATCCAGCAGCTCACTTGAAGTTGGGTATGCAAAAAAATCTGGTCAGAAACTTATGAGATATTACATGTGAAAAGCTTGAGGCAACTACCTAGCTGCCCAACTCTTGTAGTATGTGAAAATTGTGTCGCATAATTTTGCTATAAATATATCAAAGCAATTGTCCACCTGAAAAGAAAAAAAAAAGCATCTTCACTCAATACCAAGCAGTTTCTAAGTTGATGCAAGGAAAACTATTTATACTCAGATAACGGCTGCTGTAAAATAGCTCAGATAACTATATCAAGATTCTTTACTATGATTTATAGAGATTTAGTTACCTCTGCCTCAATTTCATCGTAAAGGAATCGTTGCTTGAGGACTACTAGTGCATGTTGAGCAGCATCATTATAGATGTCAAAGGGCATCAATACACTCTCAAGAAGACCTGCATTTTGAGACTCTATCACATGGTCCACCAGCATCCAAGGAAGGGAACATTCAATAGGAAACTGCAGGAAAATTTATACACAATGTTCTTAATATCCAGGAGGAAAAAAATACACAAGAAGTTGGACTAGCTGGAATGCACAGAATAACACACATCTTTTAAAAAATTAGAGCTTATAAGATAACATGACCAAAAGCAGGTAAAAGAATGTTGGGTGGTAATCCATCACCAATGCTATCCCTAACTCTTAACGCTCCGAAACATCTATTAAACCTTTACCTGGATAACCCGAGAGGATTCCAAATAAAATTCCCTGAACCATAAGAAACCAAGATCTGTCAAGTTTGCGATTGTCGCTGCAAAATAATTACAAGTTAGTTCTACTAAACGAAGATATGCATTGCAGGGTTAGTCCAACAATACTTCTCTTCCGGACAAGAAATCAGGAAGAAAAGAGATTTTGATGCCATTAAGAATCCATGCCCGGAGGAGAACATTAATTTTACTGAAGGCATCTTCAACAAACCTGTATAGTCTAATATATGCAAGAAAAAGCCAAGCTTGTAGAAGAAGGTTTCCAACTGCTTCAAATCATTGACAGGAATTTCAGAACCAGTATTGCCAAAAAGGCCACCAGGCCTCCTCATGTTGCCACCCGATACCACCTCGTATATCAAGAATTGTAAACAATGGATCTGGATTGACAAGTGTAATGAGATAGAGAGAATTCTGTGTTAGGTTCGAGTTTGTAATAGAATCCAAAAGGTAAAATGAAACAGGCAAGGATGGTAATGACAAACAACCTTACCAAGGATGTATGAAAAGAACAAATGAATCATTTTCTATGCTTCTAGAGCAATTGAATTCTAATAATCCAAAAGGTTGCAACTAGATATACTAATTCTGATTAATGAAAGTTGCTGTGCATGATAATTTATCAATGGTATTTATACAAGATGTGAAGTGTGTGGGCTAGACAAAGGCACCAGTTTAGCACACTAACCATTCAGGATGGACACCCAAACCTGCAAGTCAAGTATCAAGTATCCAATATGTTCCCTCATTATAGATGGAAAAAGTTGACTACAGGAACAATTTGACAAGCATCAATATCTTTGAAAGCAAAGAAGAAGAAAAAGATCAATGGTCAACAAAAAGACTAGAGAGAAAATATTTAATAATGCCAATCAAGAACAAACAAATGACAAGCTGAATGTTAAAAAGATTAATATTTGGGGAGATACTTAGAACAATGGCATGATACGAGGAAAATGAACATATATACTTAAACATGGATTTAAGCTCTTTTTTAGCAAATTTTCAACTAGAAGAGTGCTCATTTGAAGAAGAAAAAGACCAATGGTCAACAGAAAGATTAGAGAGAAAATATTTAATAATACCAATCAAGAACAAACAAATGACAAGCTGAATGTTAAATGGATTAATATTTGGGGAGATACTTAGAACAATGGCATGATACGAGGAAGATGATGAACATATCTATTAAATAATACAGACAACTTTATATAAGCATTTAAGCTCTTTTTATACAAATTTTCAACTAGATGAGTACTCATTTAAGCTGCAGAATATTCATCTCCTACTGATATAATAACATGTAAAAACACAAACCTGTGCAGCTGTAGGTGCTACTGGTCTTGGATAAAAGAAGGTTCCCCTACTTTCTTCACCTCCATGCTGGAATGCTTGCATCTCAGAATCAGGTTTGCTTGTATTTGCCATCCAATCAGCTGAAAGTGTACGCATATCAGATAGGATCCTGCAAATAATAAATTGATGAGCCCAAAGACTTGTAAACTTTTCGTAATAAAGGTCCTCGTAGCAGAATTCTGAAGTGAAGCATGAGAATGTTTCAGCACGAGTATGGGGTTATTTTCCCATCTCAAATAATAATGAAATGAACCACTCAACAAAACATATATTATACAAAATTGTGTTATTTGACAACATGACAAAGATATGAAGACAAACCCATTGAAACTCACAACATATAATTTTCTTAGAAGAACCATACAATGGCACTTTCTAGTGTAAGTATGATGCAAAATTGCAAGAAAAATATTTAAAATTTCCAAAGATTCAATTTGATATCCCAATAAAAAAATATGATGAGGAACAAATGAAATTTAATGTCAAAAGAGTAACTCAGAGATTATCTCGGGAGAGAACACCATCCAAAATTTCCCAGCAAGTCACTTGTAAAATATTGCAGCCATTAAAGTTTCATGAAGTATCATTATAACTATCAGAGAAACATGTTTGGTGCCAGTTGTCTCGTTCATTTTGACACAACAGTCTATGCAGCAGTACTGGGTTAGTCCTAGCAACAATACTCCAGATTATCTTGGGCGAGAACACTAACAACATTTTCCCAGCAAGTCACAAGTAAAATATTGCAGCCCTTAGAGTATCATGAAGTGCTATATAACTATTAGAGAAACGTGTTTGCTTTCAAGTGTTTGGTTCATTTTGATATAGCAGTTTTATGCAGCAGTAGCAGCACATCTTGTAAAAATTCGATCGGTAAACTTTTATGGCTACATGCAAACATAAGTCTTGAGCGTCTGAAGGCTTGTTCTGAAACAAGGGCAATCAAACAATCAAATCATGGCGAAGTGATGTGGGCTATGCACAAGGTAACCTATCTGTTTCATCAATGTCTCATGTGCACTACTCAACCGTAAATGAAAAAAATATCAAATAAAGTTAACTAAACAGAGAAGAAAATGGGAATTTTGAAGGTAAAAAATTAAGTGTAACCAAAGTATTGGTATTCTGGCATTCACATATTACATAAACAATTCAGATATAATGTAACTTATACCTAGAAAGGTCTTTCTTCTTACGGAAG
>JAPKLW010000691.1:0-50663 GCA_026898455.1 Plectranthus barbatus
TCTGAGCCAGGTTAGAATTAGCAAATATCAAAATGAGTGCTGGTGCTGATTACACTGAATGTGTAAGTTCAGCTGGTAAGTAAAAAGTTGACATTAGTTGGACAATGAGAAATTGTCGTCAACCCGTCAGTAATCAATCCATTAATGATGTTACAATTACAAGTACAGGATTAAAAACTGACTAGTCTGACTGATACAAAAATTACTTACACAAAAAAAATGAAGAGTACAAGACCTATGGCCGAGATGAGGATCCAGGTGATTGATTGCGATTAGCTAAATTCCTCAAGATCTCTGTAAGAGCCGCCATATCTTGTTCCCTCTTCAAACGCTCCTCAGCAGCAATCCGGCGTTCTTCCGCAGCAAGCCGAGCCCTCTCCTCATCAGCGACTGCTCGCGTCCTTTCCCCCTCTTGGATCCGCGCCAAAAACGAGTTCACCCCAGAGGTGAAAGCCTCCATTTGTTGCGCCATCTCTGCTCGGTAGGAAGAAAAGCGCTGGTCCATCCTGGCATCAATGAGAGCAACCAGTTGCGCAGGCGGATGAACCTCGGAAAGAGGCTCTGCTGACAGGGCCATCGAAGTGGGGGGCTCAACAGATGAGGCTTCAGCCATCACTATATCAGCGCCAGATGCCCCATCCACAACTTGCTCTGCAGCGGCTGATGCTTCTGCTGGGACTGCAGCGGCTGCTGGTGCATCTGCTGGGACTGCTGATGCTGCTGCTGCTGCTGACTCCTCTTCTGCGGCTGACTCCTCCACCAGCATCGCAGCTGATGCTGGCGGGACTTGTTCAGAAACTTCTTCCACCACCTGCCAGTCGATGTGCTCCAGCTCCACAACAATTGGAACAGCAGCGATGGCAGGGATCAGCCACAGGCCACGCGAGGGATCCTCCTCCACAATATGGTCTACCATCAGAGCGCAGGCAGCCATGTCGAATAGAATAGCATGGTAGGGAGGGATCCTCGGGAGGGTAACCAGCACTTTGAGGCGACTGAGCGCGTACGTCAGCTGATACCCCCGGCTGGTTTGTCGGAACTGGAGGAAGGGTAACTTGTGCTCCTTCGGTGGTGGGAGGCCGGAGCTTCCAGTCAGCTGCCTAAACTGAGCAATCTTCAACAAGCGACGCTCGATCCTCCTTGAAGACAGCTGCTGGGGGCAATCAGGATCCGTGCCCATGAAGGCATTGGCCCACTCCTCCTCTGCTCTCCAGTATCCTAGACCCAGCCTGGCATAAAGCACTGCCCGCTTCTCCACCGTCAGCAGGCGCTGGCATCTGTCAAAGATCTTCCATCTCCGGAACTCTTGAAACAGCTCCGGGTCCACTCTCCAGAGTCTACGATAGCTGGCCATCATCTCGTCATTGACGGCATTCTCGACCTCAGCTGTGATGTTTTCAGCATACTCGTAGAGAGTGGAGTTGAAATATTCAACTGGCTGCAGGGGCAGACACCAGTCAGTGATTCTGGAGGCGTAAAAAGACTGGTGGGGGAGACCGCTGGTCGGGATTAGGTTGAATGCAGATGGCTCTGGCACTCTTGAATTTTCAAATGCAATTCTCCCGCGGTGCTCCCACCGATGTACCCCTGTGATGAGCGACTGGAAGTCGTCCTCATCAATCAGTTGATGCTCGTGGATGCAGAGCATGTACTGTCGCCTGGCTGAGCGCGCACGCTTAGCTGGTGGTGTTGAGGATGCTGCTGGACGCCCAGAAGTTGATGTCGAAGCATCTGTAGATCGGGGGCGACTGGCAGAAACTTGGGCCTTATCTTCAAAATCTGGGAACAAGTCCCTTGGCCTCATCCTCTGCACCATGGAGTGAGAAACCACCTCCTCAGCTGGCTCCTGCTCTGGCTCTTCAGCCATCTCCTCTGCATCCTCCTCTGCTTCCTCGGATTCAGAACTGACATCCGAGAAGCTCGCCTTCTCCTCCGCCAGTTTTTCCGGGGTGGTCGCCCGCTCATCAACTCTTCCGCTGGCAACCCCTTGCACTGCCAGCGGGCCTTCTTCGGCAACTCCGCTTCCGCTGGCATCCCCTTGCGCAGCCAGCGGATCCTCATCTTTCGCATCAGCACCGCTGGCATCCCCTTGCGCAGCCAGCGGGCTCCCAGCCTCTTCCTCATCCGGCTGGTAGTGCTCGACTATGGACATGATGTCCTCGTCGACTCCCATCACCAGCAGGCGCTGATAAGTATCTTCTGGTAAAAGTTCGCCTGGTGGTGGGGAAGCTGGTGGGCTGGCACTTGGACTTTCATCAGCCTTCCCTTTGCCCTTATTTGCCAGCCTCAGCTGTTCAGCCAGCTCCTCCTGGCGCCTGGCTTCATGCTCAGCCTGCACCTTGGCATAGGCTTCATCGCGGGCTGCCAGCTCAGCCTCTAATTTTCGCTGGGCTGCCAAGGCCTTCAGCCTTGCCTTGGCTTGCTTCCTCCTGACAATGGAGGCACTTCTCTCCTTCTTAGCCTGCTCCATCACCAGCTGAGCTCTGGTTTGGACCCTCTTCCTCTTCCGGGTCATAATCTCCAGCTGCTCCTCCTGGGTCTGTCCCAATATGTTCCTTGGAGCTGGACCAAGAACCAGTGCCTGATGTGGCTGCTGATGCTGAGAAGTCTTAGGCTTCTTGCGGGAGGTCTTCTTGGACTTCTTCTGGGATGGCTCGTCAGTAGGGACGATGCGGATGTCCCGGGGATGGATGCCAGTGGCTGCTTCCACTGCATCTCCCAGCTGGGCGAAGAGATGCTCAGTCTCTCGCTGGCGCTTGAGCGTAACCCTTTCTTCTTCAGTCAGCGGGCGAGCCATAACTGGCAGTTGCTCGCCCTCATCCACCTCATCATCCTCAGAAACACCCTCAGAAGAGTTCACTGAGGTCTTCCCCTTCAGCCTCCTGGGCTTCTTGTAGTCTGGGCGGGGGAGTTTGACTTGCTCCTTGGTCGGAGGGATGAAGTCCGAACTGACCAATTGCTCACCCTGGTCCACCCCATCACCCAACTCCATCTCCAGTAGGCGGCTTATTCTCAGCCCGAAAGATACGGCGTGAGCAAAACTCCCTTTAGTCGGAACGTCGATGTTTCTGTCGACGTTTTCCAGGAGCCGGCCGTAAAGGAAATCGGCCCAGTTCCCTTGAATCCCATCAGCAAGGGCACTCATCACGGAGAACTTCCGGATGCTCAGCTCTGCGTACGACCCCACTTCGCACTGCAGCATTCGTACGACTATGTCGCACACCATCTGCCAAAACTCGTCCATCTCGGACTTTCTCATTCCAGTCCGGAAGGTGGTCACCTCCGCCTTCTTCCACTGTATCCAGCGCTTCTGGAACTCAACGGTGTTGTTCTGAAGGTAGGTAGCCACATCCTCGCCTTCGTTCCTTAGCCCGAACATCTCGGCGAGGTATTCGGGGGAGACGGTGATCAGGTGTCCAAACACCGAAGTGGTGAAGGACCGTCTGCCGTCGGCGATCACCGCCCGTGCGTAGAACTCCGCCACCAGGTGCGGATGGAAAGTCTGGGGCGCCGCCGTCAGATACTGTCTGAGGCCTTCATGATCGATCATCTCGATCAGCTCCTCCCCATAGTTCTTTCTGGCCAGTTTCTCGTTCAGAATCTTTTCTTTCTGAACTTGCGCCGCCCTCATTTGCGCGTTCGAGAGATGAGCCCTGGTCGCCGGCTTGTACAGCTGAACCAGTCGAGCGAACGGATAAGTATAGTCAATATCCTCAACCTTCACAATGCCGGTGTACGTCGGCATGTGCTGCTCGGCAACTGGTAGTCTGGGCTCACCAGACGATGAAGATGTGGAAGGTGGGTTGTCTTCCGGGGGATTATCAGTTGGGGGGCGTGAAGATGAAGCCATAATCTCTGAAGAAAAACTTAAGGAAGGCTTGAGATTGGGAGAGATTAGGGCTGGAAAAACTTGAAAGATCGTAAAGGTTTTTCCGATGAAGAATCTCGAGTATTTATACTCGAGTCCATGCAAGATCAGACGACCAGGATCAACGCTCAGCAAGCGGGAATCGACGGTCATCAGCAGGCCCGTTTCCCTGTGCGACGTGCGCGGTCGTGCTGACGTGGGGTGCGCCGTGTAGCTGACGTGGCGCTCAGCGATTGGTGGAAACCAAAAGTCGGACTGCGCAGCCACTGTGCACAATAAATGTGGCATTAAATGCCGCATTAAATTCGGAGATCCGCATACGCTATCGGATTCGAACAATCCCGCCATTTCTGCGACAGCTGGCTTGGCTGGGCATCACCAGCATACGCCAGTCGCATACTTCCCCCTAACTGGTTGGCCTCTTCGTCAGTTGGCAACTGATACCACATGCTTATAATACATTCTGCTGGCAAACTCATCAGTTAGCAACTGACACCACTTATTGAAGAGCCATTTCCCCACTTGATGATAATTTCTTCAGTTAGCAGCTGATACCACCTTGTAGATATACATCATCAGTTAGCAACTGAGAACACTTGAGAAATCAACCACTTGCTGGTAGCACGTCCTGCTGGCAAACTCATCAGTTACAACTGATACCACTTGATGATCAGACTGGCGACCTTAACCAAATTTGAGAGCTTGGACTCAATTTTCGCCAGTCGTGGGAATGACCACCAGTTATCTGCTGGCAAATGGAAGTGGATCCATTTCTTCAACACTGCTAGAAGGTGGCAGCTGGGACCCAATTTCGCTTTAGCGGAAGATAAAAACTGGCAAGATGAAATGAGAGCTGGGACTCATTTCCTTGGACAAATTAGGGATAAAGTCCGCCAGTAGATATCGTCTGTGGTTGAAAGACATCACTAGTTGAGAAACAACATACGAGGAATGTGAAACGACTAAGAGCTTGGACTCAGTCGTAATCAGCATTCACCAGAAGATCAAGAACAGAATGAGAGCTTGGACTCATTCTTCCTCATCATTAAGGCTCGCATCAATCTCCATAAGACCGAGTTTGATGCACAACTCCTTGAATCTTGCTTCTGGCAGGGGCTTTGTGAAGATGTCAGCCAGTTGATCTTCAGTACGAATGTAGTCCACGCTGACATCCTTCTTCTCGACATGATCACGAATGAAGTGATGTCGAATGTCTATGTGCTTGGTCCTGGAGTGATGAACCGGATTCTTCGTGATGCACATAGCACTGTTGTTGTCGCAATAAATAGGAACACAGCCAGTGTCCACTTCATAATCAGCCAGTTGTTGCTTGAGCCAAATAATTTGAGCACAGCAACTGGCAGCGGCAACATACTCAGCCTCAGTGGTAGAAGTAGCTACAGAGTGCTGCTTCTTGCTGAACCAGCTAATCAGCTTGTGTCCGAGAAACTGACACGTACCACTGGTACTCTTGCGGTCAATACGGCATCCAGCGAAATCTGAATCTGAATATCCGATAAGCGTAAGCTCATCATTTCTGGGATACCATATTCCAAGAGATTCTGTCCCCTTCAGATATTTCACAATCCGTTTAGCAGCTTCCATGTGTGACTTCTTAGGATTAGCTTGAAATCTGGCACACACTCCGACTGAATACGAAATGTCGGGTCTGCTGGCAGTGAGATAGAGGAGTGATCCAATAATTCCTCGGTATATAGTAGGATCAACTGATTCCCCTTGCTCATCAAGAAATATCTGGCAGCTGGTACTCATCGGGATCCTTAGAGACTTAGTCTTCTCTGGGCAATATTTCTGAATTAGATCCTTGGTATACTTCCGCTGGCTGATAAATATACCATCAGCTGACTGCTGGACCTGGAGTCCTAGGAAGTATGTTAAATTGCCCATCATACTCATCTGGAATGAGGTCTGCATCAGTTGAGAAAACTTCTCACAGAGAGATATGTTCTTGGATCCGAAGATGATGTCATCGACATAGATCTGCACCATCAGCATGTCAGCTCCATCGTTGAGAAGAAAGAGAGTCCGATCAATCTTCCCTTTCCGAAATCCATTGCTGGTGAGGAACTGAGATAGTGTATCATACCAAGCCCTGGGCGCCTGTTTCAATCCATACAGGGCCTTCCTTAGCTTGTACACTTTGGTGCCAATTTCAAATCCAGGAGGTTGCTCTACATATACCTCCTCCTTTAGCTCGCCATTCAAGAATGCGCTCTTCACGTCCATCTGGAACACCGTGAAGCCGTGATACGCTGCATAGGCCAAAAACAGCCGTATCGCCTCCATTCTTGCAACTGGTGCAAAGGTCTCATCAAAATCGATGCCTTCACACTGTCTATAGCCCTTGGCGACTAAACGAGCCTTGTTCCGGACCACAATGCCATCTTCATCTCGCTTGTTCTTGAAAACCCACTTGGTGCCGATCACTGATTGGTGTGATGGTCTCTCTACCAAGTCCCAAACGTTGTTGCGAGTGAACTCCGCAAGCTCTTCATGCATGGCATTGATCCAATCGGCAGATTCGAGCGCATCTTTGATGGACGTAGGTTCCATCTGAGAGATAAAGCAAGATAAAAGCGCTCTGCCGTGCCTGGTCTGGACAGAACCTTCCGGATCACCGAGAATAGCATCAGATGGGTGATCCCTCAGCCATTTGGGAGGACCAGCGACCGCTGGTGCCGGCTGGGAAACAGGTTCTTCTGTCCTGGCGACTGGTGCTTCCACATTTCCACCAGTCGGAGCTGCAACATCAGCTGGTGCTGGACCTTCACCAGTTGGAACAACTTCATCAGCATCATCTTCTGACTGGTTGTCTGAATCTCCACCAATGTTGTCAGCATCAGCTGGAACATCCTCTCCAGCTGGTCCATCACTGCCTTCTTCTTCAAAAAGGCCAGTAGGGATTCCCCCTAGATTGTTACTGGGTCCACTCAGGGAGATTGAGTGTAAGGTCTCAGCAAGGTCATTTGCATCACCGACCCTCTCAGGTTGCTGATGGGCACCTGAGGTAACTGGTTGTGAAGAAGATCCATTCATCGGTCTAGTCGAACCAGTTGGTTGAGCATTGGTAGAATTCCTGCCCAACTGGTCATTGACATCATTGACCTCAGGAACATCTTCAGCCAGTTGGCGTAAGGTCCTGCGCACTAAAGTAGCTTCATCAAAAACAACATTGCATGTTATTTCCACAAGCTGGGTCGTCTTGTTAAATACTCTGTAGCCCTTGTGAGAGGGGTGTCCATATCCGACAAACACACCCTCATCAGCCTTAGGAGAGAAAGCATTTAACTTCGACTTCCCATTATTATGGATATAACATGGAGAACCGAATGCACGAAGATGAGCTAAAGTAGGCTTACGACCGAAGTACACTTCGTAGGGAGTTTTCTGAAGTCTGTCGTTGATCCCGCTCCTATTCTGAGTATAGCAAGCAGTCACCAACGCCTCTCCCCAGAAACTCTGACCCAAACCAGACTCAGCCAGCATGGATCGGACTGCTTCCTTCAGCGTCCTGTTCCTACGTTCTGCCAGTCCATTCTGCTGTGGTTGCCTTGGAGTAGATCTCTCATGCTTGATCCCGGCCTCCGCGCAGAAATCCATCAGCGGACCATTGCAGAATTCAGTCCCATTGTCCGAACGAATTCGCTTCACAACAGCTTCTCTCTGCTTCTGAGCTTGGATGATCAACTCTGGAAGAATCACCTTCACCTCATCCTTTGTTCTGAGAAGCTTCACCCATGTATAGCGCGAGTAGTCATCAACTACCACCAGCGAATATCGTCTTCCTCCAATGGTTTGCGGCGTTACTGGTCCAAACAGGTCCATATGTAACAGCTCGAGTACCTGACTGGTACTAGGGTGAACTGGCGACTGGCTCTTGAAGGATTTCTTGGTCTGTTTGCCTTGCTGGCAGGCCTTGCAAATCCCTTCCTTCTTGAACCCGCCCTTGGGAAGACCATCTACAAGATCATGCTTGGTTAGATAATTAATAGTTTTGAAATTCAAATGACTTAACCTTTTGTGCCACAGCCAGTTAGTCTCCATGGAACTGGTGGCAACAAAGCATGTATCAGTCTTCCCGCTTTGCCAGTCAACGACATACAACCCTCCTTTGCGGACACCTTTCAGCTTGGTCTCGCCAGATTCTTCATTCTTGATCTGGCACCCGGATTTGTCAAACACAATGGTGTAACCATTGTCGCACAGCTGGCTGATGCTCAGGAGGTTGTGCTTCAGGTTGGTAACAAGGGACACGTTGACAATACGCACATCATCCTTCTCTATGCATCCCTTGCTGATAACTCTGCCCTTGGAGTTATCACCAAAAATAACTGGAGGTCCTCTGACCTTGGTGAGCTCCGAAAACAAGAACTCCTCACCAGTCATATGAGCGGAGCAACCACTGTCAATGATCCACTCGCTCGACCTCTGAAGCTGATACGCATGATCCTGTTCCTGCAAGAAAAATGAAATCATTTAGGTCCCCGATCATCAGCGGGTCCTGCAGGGTTAGATCTCTGGAACATTCCTTTCGGAATCCAGATTTGAGTAATCTTCAGCTCAGTGTTACCCTTGCTGACATTACTTGTAGCCTTTCCCTTCCTCTTAAAATAATGCATGGAATTGTTTTTGGAAGGTGTGGCTGTGTGTGCAGTTCCTCTAGAAGTATTCTTCTTCTGAGGAGATCGGAAATTTCTTTCCGACCGCTTGTGCTGCCTTGGTGGTCTTTGGAACTGTGGACCACGGTGGTTAGCCTTCCTAGCCCTTGATGAAAACATTTGATTGGGCTCAGGCCTCCGATAGGTATTCCTCCTATCGGGAATTGTCCTTCTCTCAGTATTCTGCTGAGAGTGGGACCCCTTGTAAGTATGCTGGCAACTGGCATACTTGTAAGGTTGTGTGTGGTACCTCTGGACAGCTGGTGCTGGCTGTCGGGTTCCACTGGCTGCTGGTGCTGACTTCCTTGCCTTGGAATATTTTGGCTTAGTCAGCTTCTTAGGGTGTGCTGGCGTCTTGTCAGCAGAGGAATTTGCCAGTCGAGGTTGTTGTCGTGATGACTCACCTCTATATCTGGGCTGATGATTCCTTTGCTGATCAGCCATACGAGGTATGCTGGGAGCACCAGCTGGTGCTGACTCATTTACCATTCTGCCCTTACCCTTTCCAGCATTGATTTGTTCGGGTTGATTTTTGCTCAAATCATTTGAAAATCCCAACCCGGACTTATCACAGGGCTTTCTCCAATGACTTAGAGCTGCCTCTAAATCTCTGGAACCCTTGTTCAGAAAATTGATCTTATTTTCTTGCTCCAGAACAAGATTGTGAAAGTTGTCTCGCTCAGTTTTAGCAACTTGGAAATCTTGGAGCAATTCGAAATGAGCCTTTTTCAAAGTTTCTAGCTCTTCGCTGAGTGACCTAGATTTTTCAATCTCACTGGTCAAAATGGAAACTTGATTTTTCAGCGAAGTGTTTTCGCCAGCTAAAACATTTTTCATTTCATAAAATTTTAAAAACTCATGCTGAAGAACATCTAAAGTGACATCTTCTGAGTCGGAGCAATGCGACTCAGAATCGTCTATGATTTGAACAGGCATGATATGCAATTGAGGATCTGATTGTACCTCATCATCAGCAGTCAATGCCAGATGTTCTTCCTTGTCAGCATCTTCTTCAGCTGACACTTCTCCTAGAGCAGCCATGAATGCCAGAAGAGCTTCTTCTTCAGACTCTCCATCTGACTCGTATTCCCCATCATCATGGTCGGGGATATCAGGAACTTCAGTCCTCGTCAGCATGGCTTTGGCAACTGCCCTGGAGGCACGCTCTTCAAAGAGCTTCTTCAGCCGTTCCCTCTCAGTTTTGTCCACCTGTGGACATTCAAATTTTAAATGGTCAGGGGATTGGCATTGATAGCAAGCACGAGGAGCTCTTTTGACGAATTTCCCGTCAGTTGAGCTTGAAGAGACTCCCTGCTTTGACTTAGCCTTTTCCAGTAGGACGGCCAGTCGTTTCATTTGCTGCTCAAGTTCAGCGATAGAGCTCTCGCCACTTTTGGAGTAAGATCCTGACGTGGATGGGATCTCCTTCGGCTGGTTGGTCTGCCCAGCAGGCCTGTCAGCATGGAAGGGCTTCTTGGGCATCCGCTTGAAGTCCTTCTTGACGAAGTAAGCTTCGTCCTGAGCCTTAACGCTGGGGGATCCAACATTCCTGATAGCCTCGTTTTTATTCACTATCTGGATATCCCATTCATGTGCCTGCAACTGAGCAAACACTTCTTTAGGAGTTAGTTTGGATAAATCTTTCTCCTTTAGTGCGGTGGTTTTCACAAACCAATCCTCCTTCGGCATCTTGGACAGGATCTTCGAGTTAAGATCAGCATTTTCGTACTCCCTGCCCAAGGACTTCAGCTCGCTGACAATGGCGTTGAATCTCGCCTCCATCTCCTTGATGGTTTCTCCAGTCAGCATCTGGAAGGACTCATATTTATCCACCGCAACCTGCAATTTGTTGCGTTTCATTTGGTCAGTTTCTTGACATAAACTATCAAGAAAATCCCATACTCCCTTAGTAGTATCAAACCGCAGTGCGTCCTCCATCAGCGATTCTGGAAGGCACGCAAGGATCAGCTCATGTGCAATGGAATCCAGCTGATTCCGCTTTCTGTCCTCAGCATTCCATTCATCTTGGGGCTTTGGGACCACCGCAGCTGGACGATCTCCCAGCTGATGCTGAATCTTGGTGATCTCTATTGGCCCTGTCTCCAGTACATCTTTCATGTCTGGATGGATGCTCTTCAGGGAGATAAGCGTCCTCTTTCGCCATATAGAGTGCTTCTCCGTCTTGTAGTCCATTAGCTTTGGGATATTCATCTTGAAGTACCTGAGCTAGACAAACAGACAAACAAACAGGAGTGCAAGGAAACGTGGATCACGGTCCTAAGCGACACAGAAACGAACGGTCTGTAAGAACCGTCCGCTCTGATACCACTTGTTGGTCCCGGATATCAGGGTATACTTTGGCAGCGGAAATAACGTAAGTTCGTTTCTTGCACTCTGCTGGTTACACAGCTGACTGGGACCTTGTCAGCTGGTAAGTCAACTGGCAACTGAGTATTCAGCTGACTGGCAACTGGCTGGTCAGCTGATGACTCAGGACTTAGCTAATTTTAGAGTCGAGTTTGCACAGTTATAAACTGGTTTCAGTTATACTCCAGCACTTGGGTGCTGGGTTTTAAATCAGTAAGTAAATGCTGAAAGCAGTAAATAACAAGGATATTTTATAGTGGTTCGATCAACTGATCTACGTCCACTCTCCAGTCGAAGCACTGGAAATTCACTAAAGAGAGTAATCCGGTACAAGATATCCTACGATCTATTTCCAGCTGGTAGATGCCTCGTCTACCAGTCCACTGGATCAACCGCTCCCGGTCCTTGTCCTTCTTCAACTCTTGTCAGCTGGATGGAGTGCGAGCACGTCACTTCAACCTCCACCGGTACCACTGACGACGTGGGTGTTTAGTTCTCCCAAGAACTTGACTCTTGCTGGCGGCAAAACTGCCCGTAATAACTCAGGAGCTGGCTGGCTCAAGAGCTGCTATGTTCTTCCTCGGAATGAGAAAGAACACCAAATGAGATCAATAACTCACAAGCTAGAAGCTTGGAGTCTCGTGTTTGAATAAATCAACACACGGATAAGCTTTAAGAAAAGCCTCGAACGATTTGCTTGCTTGCAATAAAGTTTATGACTTTCGGTAGTTGAGCGTTCGGAGAAGAGTGGGCAAGAGTAGCTAAGAGTGTCAAGAGTATTGAATGCTGTTGGATCTCACGTATTTATAGACGTGAGATTCAGATTCAAATACTAGCCGTTTGGACACATCCGGAAAAGTCTCTGTCCTCGCATGTCCTTCTGCAGGCGGCAGGTAGGAATTTCCGGAAAGCGCCATACCTTTGATCGCTTTATCTGACACAGATCTCTTTGTGTCAGAACGACTCTATTCGTCAGTACGAGGAATCGGAACTGGTAGTCTTGAACTGATAGACTTTAAGGTATCCTCCTTAAAGTCATACCCTGTCAGTTACTTCCTCAGACGAATCTTCTTTTTGTCTCTAAGTCTTCGGGAGAGCGAATCTTCAATTCTGCTGATAACCTCCGACTGGTAGATCATACTGGTGATCTTTGTGCTGGCAGTCTCTGCTGGTGACTTTCCTTAGCACAATCAAGGTCTACCAATTCGTCTGATGTTATCTCTTGGAATCTCCCGTGACTGGTGGCTTCACCGCTGGTGAATAGTGTCAGCCAGAACACATATTCTGCTGGTAAGATCTCTCAGCCTCCTGCTGGTGAAATCTTCCCAACTGGTGAACAGTAACCAGTCAATAGCTCTACTCCATGCTGATGAACAGTGTCAGCATGAGTCTTCGTCAGCCGCTTGCTGGTGAGACTTCTCTCAACTGGTAAGCACATCTCATGCTGGTGAACAGTAGCCAGCATGAGTCTTGATCAGCTGCGACTTACAACTCAAAATACCTATACAGGACTTTACATTTGAGACTAGAGCTATTCTAGAGACAAACTGACGCTGGTAGGACTTAGGATTTGATCCACCAAAACACCAAACTAGAATCTGAACAAGTAGCTACTGGGGAAGGGAAACTTAGCCAAATTTCCCAACACATGTTGCAAATGAAGAACACGTTGAAAATCAAGCCAATCGACAGGAGAAACATTCGTGTCGATCGACAGAAATTGTGTCGATCGACACGGTCTTCAGAGGCAAGCAGTCGACAGGGCGTTTAAGTGTTTGATTTCGAGAGCCCAATTTCGATCGACAGAATTTGTGTCGATCGAAATTCGGGTCAAGCTGGCGGAATTTAATGCTTTTAAGTTATTTCCATGTTGGGATAATTAAACCTAGTATATATTGTTTTGTTTAGGCGAATTTTCAGAATTATGCCACTTTTGAGACTTTAACCTTAGAGTTTTTCTTGCTCTTTAATTGCTTCGAATTGTGGTGAGGATTGTACTCGAACCTTTGAAGATTGGATGCAATTACAAGGCTTGTTTTCTCTATGAAGTTGTGTTACAGGTTTTATCTTTTCATATTTCTGTTTAACATGAATATGTGTAGGTAAACCCTTATTCAGATTCTAGGGTTTATGTGATTGTCTTGGATGCATGTTTAGGTGATTAAATCGATCAATACTTTTAATTGGTTTATCAATTCTTGTGCTTTTTCTTAATCTGATTAAATTGGCCATTTGATTAGGTTTTCATAATTAATTAATTTGAGACTGAAAAGTGAAAATTGATTAATGGATTTAAGAATTGATAATATGGATTTTAATTATGTCTGAAAAGAGGAATTTAATCCATCTGATGTTTTTAAGGAGTTGTTAATTTTCCTAGAGACCGAAAGGATATAGGAAATTGATGATCTACTTTATGAATTGCCAACCCTGGAATTTGTAATATTTTCCTGGTGTTTCACCAAATCTTTATTTCAAATTGATCGATGAAATTTCCTTGCATGCCATCCTTGACATGAACTTGCCCTGGAATCTGATCTTTTCTCTAGTGTTTTAAAACCCGAGTTTAATTCCCTGCTTTAATTTAATTTTCTTGCAAAAATTAGTTTTAAATCTCAAAAACCCTTTCAAGTTTATATTTACTTAGACAACAAATCGAATACAAATGGTTCAGTATATGAGGTGTTCGCTTTTACAATCTCTGTGGGATCGATAATTTTAACTTGTCACTATTCTTTAAAAAATCATTATAAAAATTAGTGATCAGTGTACATTAATCTTAAACTCACACACTCAGATGTCCCCCTGGGAGCTCGAACCTGTGACCTCTCAGTCGCAGGCAAGGTGCTTTAACCACTACACCCCGAGCGAAGGTACATGGATTTGAATTTAATTATGGTAGTTGTGAGTGCATTATATCATTAATGCCCTTACTATACAACTAAATTTAGGTCGCTGATGCAACTTTGTAATTTTGGACTAAAATTAAATCTCAACCGTCCACAGACTTTATTAGATGGACTGGATTCATTCTCTTCTCCCATCTTAGGGACCACTTGTGAGATTAACACACACACACACACACACACACACACACATATATATATATATATATAGGTTATCATATGAGAATAGATGTTAATGTAAGAAATGAGAATAAATCTCAGTTATTGATTGCACAATATCTGCGGCATGCTTTAATAATTTTCGTTTTCATTTTATCCTTCTCGTACTTCATTATTACATATTTAAGGATATCTTTGTCATTTAACTTGTTTTCATTATAGTATCTCCCTCAAATAAACGATTTTCTTTTTTGGTTTCTTTCTTTCACGCGATTTGGATCTGTAATTCCTTTTCTTTTCGATTTTCCATGAGATTTCGATTGTCTTGTTGAATAAGTTTTGATATTTCTCAATATTAATTCGTCTTCGTTTTATCTTCATTAATTCATATATATTATTTTGGCGATGGTTTTGATTGGTTCTTAAGGTTAGATTCGAAGTTTTTGTGCTTTCTATGTTCACATTTTTTCTGGTTTTCTGATTTGTTTATCATGTGTTCCAGTTGTTTAAATTTTTGGATGATATTTATTGATTATGGTTTCACGAGACTGTTTTTGATATATTATTTAGAGAGTTTTTGCTTTAAACAGTTTTGAAAGTTTTTCAATTTTAGTATTGCGTTATTCATTTGTTGTGATATTACCTTCATTATTTTGTTTGTTAGCTTCATCAATCTTTATATTACTTTTTTTTATTGAACTTCATGTTTGGTGATGCGATGTTCATTTTATCTATCTCAGGTTCATTTATATGTATTGCTTGATAGTCATACTTATTATTATTATTATTATTATTATTTCAATATCGTTAGATTTATGTAACTGATAACTTTAACAGGAAATAAAGTCTTATTACTTTGGGAATGATTGCTTGGTAAATTGAATGGTAGTGCTTGTTGTATTAAATTATCGTACTTTATATTTTTTTAATTAAAGATTCTAATTATATTTAATACATTATATTTATTTAAAGATTCAGGTTAGTTTGTTATCACGACATTATTTGCGTGTTCTTGAAAGATATGCTAAGTTTAATGTTTGTGTGCTCCCTTATATTGATTTAGCATGGTACAGTTCATTATATTATTATATGATTTATTAAATATTGCTTGTTTTATTGAATAAAATCACTTTTTAGTATATTTTTATTGCTTGATAGGCCAGAATTATTAGTATTTCAATTTCGTTTGATTTTTGTCAGTTATGAATTTAACGGGAAATAGTGTCTTATTACTTTAGGTATTGTTGCTTGATAAAGAATGGTATTGCTTGTTATATTTTATTTTAGTTCATTTTTTTAATTATACATTCTAATGATGTTTATTACATTATATTTATTAAATTATTCAGGTTACCTTACATTGATTAAGCATGTATAATCGCTAAGTATAATATTGGAATGTGATGTTTATTGCTTAATTCATTAGTATTTTTTTGCTTAATATGTTAATATTATTACTTAATCACTTATTATTTTGTTAAACAACTGATTATTTCAATATATATTTTTTAATTTCTCGCTTGATTTATTGAGTTTATTGTTTGGTATGTTTCTTTTCACTACCAAAAATTCATCATTTTGCGACCACAAAATTGGTTGCAAATTCGTCGCTAATTGCTATTTTGCGACGGATTTGCGACCAAAAACCTTGGTCGCAAAAACCTTGGTTGCAAAGTAATTTGCGACCAAAAATTTTATCCGGTCGCAAAATATTGCAACGGATTTGCGACCAAATTTCTGGTCGCAAAATTTTGCGACTAAACATTTTGGTCGCAAATCCGTCGCAATTTTTGTACTTAAATTTTGTGCCCTGCGTTCAAGGAGGTTCGAACTCAGGACCTCCCGCACGCGTGATGGGCGCATTACCACTGAACCAAACAATAATATCATACATCATACGCACTAAAAAATATAAATATAAAAAAAGAAAGAACTTTGCGACGGATTCGCGACCAGATTTTTGGTCGCAAAATTTAGCAACCAATATTTTGGTCGCAATTCGGTCGCTAAATTTAAAATTTTATTCTGTCGCAATTTCGTTGTTAATCCGTTGCTAAATTGCGACCCCTTTTTTTTTTGGTCGCAAATCCGTCGCAAATTTGCAATTTTTTTGTAGTGTTTGATTGCTTGGACCTTTAAATTTTTTAAAACATAATCTTAGTATTGCATATTTGTTATTGCATACTATTTGAGAATTTATATTGCTTGAACAGTAGAGTTTAATTTTTTAAAATTTATATGAAATTTTTTAGAATTATTTATTAGTGTAACTATAATTTGTTTTATTAAAATATTAACATAGAATGCGATGAAAAAAGGTTTAGTAACCAAGGAATCGGCTAAAGTCTTTCCAATCTTTACCAGTCGCACAAGCCCTATTTTGCTTCTAGAGTCCATAGCACAGCTAAATGTGTTACAAAAGAAATTTGTCAAGGATATTGGATTTGGTCATTTGCTTGAGTTAAAGGTTAATGAACTTCCACGCAAGCTAGCACATTATCTTTTGTCCAAGTTCAATGAGCATAGTTGTGAGCTTTACATACAAAGAGATAAGAGAATACATGTAGACGAGGAGGATGTGTTTTTAACGTTAAGTTTTCCTAGAGGCAAAATAGATATTGTTAAGGACCACTTATATACAAATCAAGTTTTTTTGCAAGAATGAAAAACTGTAACCGCTGCTCCTCATCCAAAGACCATAACCTTGTCACGTGTTAAAAGTTCTATTTAGTGATGGAGGAGATTGGTTTAAGAGTCAGTTTGTAATACTTGTAATGAATTGCTTGATTGAGAGTACTAGCACTGGATATGTAAAGTTACTGGGAAACTTTGAGGAGTTCAAGCACTACTACAAGAAAAGAAAAAATGGAGTTCAAACACTTCAAAGTCATTTTTTGGGCCAATATTGTTTTTGGTGGTAAAATTCTACAATGTTTTTTAAAGTCAATATATTTAATGATATTTATTATTAATTTTATTACATGCATGTTTAACCATTAATTTTTTTAGGGTTTTTATATTAATAGAGTAGTTGTTGAAATGCGAACTGTACCAAGCATGTTTCCAACAATAAATGGATGGACTCGGAAGCTTGTTAACAAAAGGCAAGCATTAGAGATTGAAATAGGAAGATTTGGAATTGAATATCGAACAGAGAAATTGGTAGTAAATGAAGAAACTGTTGCAGATGCTAATGAATTGCATGCATCTACCTTGAATGAGCAAGCAATTAAATTGCATACTATGAAGCTACAAAAATCTGCTAAGAAAATGACTGAGAGCATGATTCAGCTTTTTAAAGACCTGCAAGAGTGTAATAACCCAGCTAAAAATAGCAAGGTTATTATATTATAATATGATTAATCATGCGATTAATTGCTTCATTGATCGGTTTTAAGAGATTATGTTTATGGAGATGATTCGAAACATCGTGATTATTCGAATGATTGGATTTGAGAATCGAAACCTAAGCTTGATCATGGATTTTGGTATTATTAAGATGTCTCATTCTTTGATCCAAATTGAGGATCATGAGGTGATGATCAATCGAGTCAATCCAAATAATGGAATTGATTATGTATTACAAATATGAGGATTTAGAGTTGATTGATGTTAATGAGACTATACATACAATTAAGTATGTACATGATAGAACCATTATTTGTCACTTATATATATATAATAAGTGTATTTATCTAATAAATGAAGCGGACACTTGTTACTCTAATATTAACCAAGCTATGACTCATCAAATGAAGGGGGTGAGGTGTTGATTAAGGAAATGGGCAGCACCAAAGGTAGAGAGACATATTTCATTCTTATTTTCGTACAAAGAAAAACCCCTCCCAACAACAGTCACTTTTCGGCATGATTTCCGGCCAAAAGACTGCGAGATGGACGGTCGATGTCTGAAACAAACTTGTAGGGCTTCGAGATTAGATATGTTTAGACTACTCACTTGCCTGATTCCAAGGAGAAATGAGTGAGTTATACCCATTTTACTAAACTGTGGCAGAGAATGTCAATTTTGGGATTTTGAGTACAAATGATCTAGAATCAGAAAATTTGCTTTGTTTGATGATTCTAAATATTTCTAGGAACTTATATGAAGCGATTGGATGGGTTATTTGGGTTGGATGTCCGGAATTAGTGGATAAAGTTTGAGGAGAAGAAGGTAATGGCTTCAACCTTGAGAAATTCAACTTGTATGCATTATTTGGAGTTTGATCTTACATGCAAGTGTGTTATTGTGTTGTTGAGCATGTTTATATGCTAAATATATGTTGGATTTAAGTGTTGATTATTGATCTTGGTCGGAAATGATTGAAAATGGCCGGAAATATCAAAAAACAGACCGCAGCTCGTCGCCGGCACGGTTGCAGAGCGCGACCGCGGCGGGGTCGGGGCACGGTCAAATTTGACTGCATCAGAAAGCCCCCAAAATAGGCTTATTCCCGCGGTCGGGGCGCGGTCAAAATCTGACCGCTTCAGGATTGGCCAAAACTCAAATCAAAATACTCAAATTTATTCTATTTCTATTAGTTTTTGGAGGCATGAACTTAAATAAAATCTTATGAACATTATATACACATGATATACGAAAAATCTTGAAGGAATGGTGTATGATATGATGATTAAGATGGCTTGAACTTGTGTTATCCTATTTATTGAGTTGTAAGTTGATGTTGCTAAGAATGAAATTGATTGGAGAGAAGAACTAAGATTATGTTGGCATGATGATAGAAACTGAATGGGATGATTTGATTAATGATAAGATCATGATGTGGTAAGTTAAGATGATTGAGATCATTATCGAAGAACGAATTATTCATATATGAGCTATGATTTGTCGTGAAACGAGTTAGAAACTCATGATATGAGAAGTTGTTGAGGAAGTAAGATGATATGGGTAGAAGTTGTGTTCATGGTTGATCTTGTGCATATGTTGCTTATGTGATTCATGAATGTTACGCTTATTATTCATTATATTGATTTGTGTTTAAAGGAATCATGCTTGGCAAGGTCTTGCTTTTGAGCAGCCGTCGTACTACAAAATCTGTAAGAATAAAAGGTGGACTTTTATTATATAAAAATCTAAAGTATGAAAAAAAGTTTTATTTTCAAAAACCAAATGAATGGGAAAATGTTTTGTTTTAAAATTGATTGTTATGCCAAAATATTTTTGTGAATCATATATGTACCTCTGAAGCCAGAAGAACTTGGCCAGAGAGAATAAAGACGTCAGTAAAATGCACCAAGGTTAAAATCCTTGCGCAACTTTTGACTGATTGCGAGCACAAGAAAGTCTTTGCTCTTGCGCCGCAGTACCAAGAGCTAAAACTCTGGTATGTCATACTGGTGGCCTGTTGCCCCAGCCTGTTAATTGGTGAGTGGTCAACCGCGGGTTGACACTCAGGGGTGATAAGGTGGGTAAAGTCAATCGGATCCCGATGGGCATTTCGGGATCAGTGCACTTTGATGACAGTGGGTTGAGTGGATTATGCCATTCCCAACTGTACATCGTGATTTGGAAGAAGGCCTGCTTCCAAACCACACATTGAAACAGATTATGATCACACGTTAAATGTTTAACCTTGCAAGGTACATGAAACTGTTTTTATAAGCATAAGAGGATTTCTAAAGCAAAACTTCATGTCTTATCAATTAATGGCATAACAATTTATATTTGTATTATTTTCGGGGATGTGTTCACTGGGTACACGGTGTACTCAGCCCCCTGCATGTTATTTCTAAAACATGTAGGTGGTAGCAGGAATGTGTGAGCAGTCCAAACCAGAGCTTGATCCTGAGATATGTATCTCCATATACATATCTCCACTACGTAAATCTTCGTTGCATTGAACCTCTGAAACTAAATTTCCCCATGTGTTGTATACGCTTGTACTTTGATGTTATTCGAGCCAACATTTGACAATGATATTTGTATGAACTCAAGCCCTATTACTATCTCTACAAATGTCAGCTTTCGCTTGGTCTTGTTTTGATTGTGTTTAATGGTGAGAAATCTCGAGAGTTACCCGTCGCGCTCTCATAAGTCGGGAAAGCTAAATGGGGGCGTGACAAAGAGAGTCCAACCACCATGTTCGGAAGCATGAATTCAAAAAATTGATTGAGAGCACAAAACATCTTTTTTGGAACCATTTCCAATTCTACCAATGAAACATTCACCCTGGAAAATGAGTCAAACATAAATAGTACGCAGGAAGTATATGGTGAATGGGATCAAGAGTTCATCGATGTTGTTGTTCAGATTGAAGAAATATTGTTGAGGAAGAAATATTTCAGTAACCAAATGGATGATGGTTGTCCTTCATACAGTATTGGTTTGACACAAATGGAGTTAGATGAGATACAAGTGAATGGAAGAATAACACCGTCTGAGCTTAGTTTATAAATATTTTATTTTAATATAAATTTAACTTTTTAAAAATTTATTTATGAACTCATTGAGGTTTATTATTTATGCAGAATGATAATTTAAACTCAACCATTGTTTCATGTACTGCTACTTGTGCCACTGATAAACAGACCGAAGATGATACTATGATATAAATATTTATTTTTAAATATTATATCTTTGTTAATCTTATAAAGTATTTTTTTAAAAAAAAATAATTGCATGAATTACAGAGTAAAAGAAAGAATAATAAAGAAAAAAATAGAGTTGAAGCAGATTAGGTATATTTTGTTACTTTATATTGTGTTGTTATAGCTTAAGTACACTGAATGAAATTGCCTTTTATATTTTAATTTATTTCTTAGAAATATGTTGTTTACTGTTTCATATGTTATTTTTTATAGATTGAAATATATTGAAGCATTTTATTGTTTATTATGCTTTGTTATATTGCTTAAGTGAATAAGAAAGTAACAGATTTTTTCTACAACTGTAACGTGATTTTGTAGTTTTCTGCTTGAAATTACCAATTTTATTGTTTATTTACTATATAACTATTTGCTTATTAATCTTTTGTTTAATTGTTTCATACAAAACTCTTTATTGCTAGAGTTTACTTGTTAAGATTTTACAATAACACTAATGCTATTATTGTTTATATGTTTTATCAATATTTTCTTTGACACTTGAGCAAATTTATAACAAGATAAGCATCAGACCTTATAAACAAACCGAGTTTTTTTTTAATCTCCGTTTGTGAAGGATCTATTGGAATTTCTGCAAAGTTATTAAAAGAGGAAAATGAGATTTATTGTAGGTTATTCCACAAGGTTGATGATAACAGGTATGTGGTGAATAATTATAAAGTATTATTTAAATATAATATTTTTATATTAATTGATTTAATATAAAATGTAGATTGGATTTCATTTTTAGAGCTGGAAGAATTAGAGTCACGCATAATGATTTTGAGTCAATTGCTCCAAGATTATTCGTTTGTAACTTTGTAATCAATGTTTGGTGTGTTGTCTTGAATCACCAAGAAAGAATGCGAGGACCAGAATCTCCATACAGATATTTTGTCGACACAGATGTTTGCGTAAGTATAATAGAGTATTATAAATTTCTATAAGTAATTCAATAGTTGTTGATAGAATATTAGATTTAGTCTAACCTAGATATGCATGTATCTAGGGTTTCTTCTAGTTTTTCATATCTTTTAGATAGTTTCATATCTTGTACTTCTCTCTATTTATATGCATCAATAAACTATTTCGTTCTTGTGGAAAACCCTATCATGGTATCAGAGCCAGGTTCGGTTCGATGTGGGACCCAATTTATCCTATGATAGGACTTAATATCCCGATGATGGGACCAATTTATCCCGATAATGGGACTTTCGATTTATCCCCATAATGGGACTTGATATATCCCGATGATGGGATCCCCGTAAAGCTCCACGCTGTGCGTGAGGGGGTGTGGAGAATGTCCCACATCGGTCAAACCCTTATGCTGGGATGAAAAACCAATAAAAATACAAGGAATACTCCTCGGAGAGAACTTGTCAGCCGCATAATCTCTTAAACAAGGATAAACTCTGCAACCGAAAGGATGGAAATTACCATAGTTGGGAGGAGAGCTTGTTCAAGCTGGTAAGCTTGTCACTGAATTTGTTCCTACAGAATTTCAGCTCGCCGATGTTTTCACCAAGGCTCTCCCTCGCCCCTTGTTCGAGTTCTTTCGTCGCAAGCTCAGCCTCGTCACTATTCCGACGCCTTCGCTTGAGGGGGGATGATAGAATATTAGATTTAGTTTAACCTAGATATGCATGTATCTAGGGTTTCTTCTAGTTTTTCATATCTTTTAGATAGTTTCATATCTTGTACTTCTCTCTATTTATATGCATCAATAAACTATTTCGTTCTTGTGGAAAACCCTATCAGTTATTATATATTACGTTTTCTACAGATTCACTCCATTACAAATCCATCTGCTGGAGATAGCGAAATACAACGAATAGCAAATTTTATATCATTCATTGATCGGGATGTGCGTGATTCTGAAGTTGATAAGTTGAAGGTTCAATTGGTATATTTCGTAGATCTTGTACATGTTTCAGTCTAAAAATTTATAAAACTTGGCTTATTTGCCACTAATTTGTATTAAACCTTTCAGGTGTTTACCCCCATTTTATCATAGCAACATTGATATCTTATTTGTTTGAAAATAACTAATAACTAATTGTACTAAAACAAAGGAGAAAAACATGGATAAGTGATTGCAAATATGAGCTTATCATTGGTCAACGTGAAGTTGTCGACGCAGGAAGCAAGTCGAGCCGAGATCGATCTCGATATGAAGGTGCACGTCGACCGAGGCAGAGTCCATGTCAGTCGACGCGCCTTATTTCCAGGAATGGCAGGTTGATTTTCGCACAATTTTTGGAGAAGGATTAAGAAGGAAGTTGCCAATTGAAGTTGTGGACGAAATTGGGGAGAAAATACCATATTTTATCAAATCCTACCACTCAAGAGCTCAACCTTACGTCGATAAAAACTTATGTTTAGTTCTTAGTTAGAGAGTTCCAGTTTTGATTTTAACTTTACTATGTAGTTTTCAAGTTTTCAATAGCTGGAACCAAAACCCTTTATTTTCTTGTACTTTTACTTCTCTACTTCTTTACTTTAAATGCAATTTTTATTTTTTTTTCAATGTTTATTTTTAATATGCTAGGCTAAAAACCTTTACAGATTCTAGGGTTTCTGCACCTGTGACACGTCTTAATTCGAATTCTTCAAACCCTTTAATTGGTTTAAACTCTTTGGTTTTATTTCAAATCTATTTTTCAATTGAAGAATTGAGAGAGAAAAATTAGAATAGGTTTTAGTTATTAATTGATGGACCGAGAGGTGAAAATTAGTATAGGAAGTGAGAGTTTAATACATTTGATTTTCTGTCCAACAAAGAAGAATTTATTTGTAGGATTAATCTTATTTTTATGAGATTGATTAAGTTGTATTTTTGAGACCGAGAGGAGATAATCACTAGTTAATAATCTAGGTTTTCCACTTTATCCAGGTCTTCCACCAAAAGTATTTTTATGGGTTTGAATTATTTGTTTCATGCATGTTGATAGTTCGGTAGATTTCCTTAGGATCTGTGTTTTTATTTATTAGAATTTCTTTTTAAAGTTATTTTCATAAAAACTCAAAACCCTAATTTTGGATTCTTCTAAACAAAAGATTGAAAAACTGTGTTTAGTACATGAATTACATTCGTTGCACTATTCTTGTGGGTTCAATAACCTTCGGGTATATATAAATTTATTTGTCCAATCTTATAATTTATGTGCAAATTTTGCATCGATCAGTCGTGAACTTAAGTTTGAACTCCTAACTTTTTTAATGGGCCCAGAGAGGCCGATCCATTTAGATCCCCATGCCAACAACTTCAATATATACTTAAATGAATTTCTTATAAAATCTACCTAAGAATATATATTGAATAGTGAATTTAATTTGTATTCGTATATTGATTTATCAAATCCCCAGCGATTAGAAATATTCACTCGGAATTGGAAAGGGTCTGGTGAAAATTATATTTACTGCAACTTTATTATATATTAAGTATATTCAGAATTGATATATAATAAATCATGAGCATACTATTTAGTGGGACTATATAGTATGTTGCTGATTAATTTAAAACATCCAACGTCAATATATAGCCCCCCACTACTAATTATAGCTGGTCCAAAAGAAAATTATCAGCAGCATTATTTAGAAGAACATTAATTCTAAGTAGGATGGGCTCTTGATCAATTACGTGATTTATCATTTGACGATTCAATATTTTTGTCGGTCCCATTATAGGATTAGCAGGTGCAATTTTTTTAAGAAAATTTACTGTACTTACATTGGCCTCACAAATACTTGGATAAAATTGTTATATCTTTCTAAGAAACTTGAGTGTTTTTTATTAAAACAAACGAAATGGATTGAAAGCTTGAAATTATTTCAATGTAAGAAAGGAAAGTGAAACTAAAACTAAAGTTATCTTTTGAAAAGATTCCAATGTGAATATGTTTGAGATCGATTTAGGATTTAGGAATCAATTGCCACTGCGGTAGTTGTTGATCTCCCAGATCTTCGTGATTCCGATAATTAACATCTGTCTTTCCACACTGTACCTTCTTCTTCCCGCAGAGGATCATTTTTCAAATTTTTTTTTTAAATTAAATTTTGTTCCAATTTTTATCTTTATTCATTCAGGTAGTTGCTTGACATTAAGTTTAGTGATGTAGACAGATATGATCTTACTTAGTTGATGTATTGACTATTTGATGCTTGCATGAAGGAAATTGTATGAGTTGGAAAAATCTCTTAACTCAATCATAAATTGATCTTCTACCTCAATCAATAGACGACGTTTGATCCAAGGAGGATCAACCAGCTTTGACTATAATAAATTTTAGCTTAATTTATATAACCTTTTGTTACTGGTATCCATTACTTTTTTTTTTTCCTTTTATCTTTTCCTGATTATTATGTGCGAAGTGCTGACAAATTGAAGCTGAGGAGAGTGAAGCACCACTTGTCTTTGTGGGTATTTTTATTGATATATTTATTCCTCCGTTTCGCTTCCTGTCAAATTCTAAAAATTGATGGCATTAACTATATTATTTTATTTTATTTTGGTGACAAGATTGGATTTTTTTTTTTTTTTTTTGGATTGACGTCAAGTTAACGCTACGTAGTTGTATGATAGTGTATGAATCAATATCGATTTAACCACATTAACAATTGGGATAAAATTATATAATGAATTTAAAATTTAGAATAAACTTCTCTAACAGATTTTAGTAGGAATAAAAATCCATAAAGTTAAGATTTTGGAATAAAATAATGAATTACTACAAAAAATGATTTTATGACAGTCAGCAACTTAGTATGAAATTTTATGACAGATGAAAATGTTATAAGATAAAAGTACCTTAATGGAAAATATTGGAGATAAACTTTCGTAAAAAATCTTCGGATAAAATAACTATTTTTTTACTTATTTTTGCTGGTGCTTATATAATATCAAAAATTTTGCTCATAAGTAATCATGTTCAACTGATTTTAGGTGGTGTTGTGACTCAGAAATGTACGAACTCATTTTTTAGCCTATAAAAGAAGAAAAATCGCAGGAAGAAGTCCAAAAATGCTAAAAACAAAGGCTAACGAGTGAAGAAGGCAAACTTTTCGGCCATCAATATTCGAGGTCGAACCACTCCCAAAGACGAAGAAAGTCGTTCGGATTAGAAATCAAGTCAAGACTGAAGAGGTCGTTCGAAGTACAAAGTCAACATCCTAGTCAACGGGATGCGACCGTTCGATTAATCGTCTCAGTTGAAGAGTTGCTACTATTCATTAAAGGGTGCATTTATTGCTTTTGACCTCTATAAATAGGGTGTCATTTATTATAACAAAAGTTCTAGTTACAATAAATACAACCGAAGCATTAAAGTTCTATTAGGCCATCTAACTCTAAAATGCAGCACACTTTTTTTATTTTGCAGTTTAAATTTCCAGTTTTCCTTTTTCATCTCCAGCAGTCAACTCTATATTTCACTCTATAAAGAATATTCTATTTTGATTCTTTTACTATTCATTTAATTTTCTTAATCAAATTATTATATTATATTTTTATTTATATATTAGTATTTATTTTCATATTTATAATTATTTAATTTCAAATTAACAATTAAATTTAAATAAATTATTTTATAAAACTATAAAAAAATATATTTTCACACAAAATAACCATTTTATATTATGAGTGTTTTTTAATTTGAATTGTAGTCTATTTTCTATAAGTTATTATTTTTTAGGTTATTCTTGTGTAATTAAAATGGTTATTTTGTGTGATTATTAATTTGAATTGTATTCTATTTTCTATAAATTATTATTATGAGTACATTTTATACCAATTTTGCTTGTTTTATTTTAATGTTTTTAACTTTGAATTAATTATTAATATTTACCTAACTTTAAAATAATAAAAAGAAAAAATAAAACAAATGTTTAAAAGAATAATACACAGAAAAATAAAATATAAAGATTAAAAGTAAAGAAAAAAAAAAGAAACAAATTAAAAAATAGAAATGCAATTGGTGAATAGTGCAACTTCAAAAATGAGGGTGCACTGTTCACATTTTTGCAAAATGGAAATGCAATTGGCAAAATACAATTACTGTTGGAGTGTTTTTTTTTTTTTTTCTATTTTGGCATAAAATGCCATTTTGCCACATCGTTGGAGATGGTCTTAGACCATCTCCAGCAGTGCTGGAGAATGGCATATTACTGCATTTTGGAGGAAAAATGTGGTCCAGCAGCATCTCCAATTTTCAACTCCATCTCCATTTTGGCAAAATTGTGAATAGTGCAGCTGTATAATTGAAGCTGCACTGTTCATCACTGCATTACTCCATTTTTTTTTTCGATTTTTTCTTTTTTTTTTTTTGCTTATTTGTGTTTTTATTTTAATTTATATTTTCTTTTCACTACATGTTGTTCAATTTGTGTTCATTTTTTTAAAGGTTTTCTTTTATTTTTCATTTGTTCTTTTTATATTTTTTATTGTAAAAAGAAATATAATTTTTAAAATTTTAAATTCAAGAACTAAATTATAATACAAACATGACATTTATTAAACATAAAATACATATATTAATAAATTATATAAAATAGAACACAATACAAATTAAAAGACACTCAATAAAAAGAATGCACACAATATACAATACAATAAAACTACTCATAATAAAATAAACAATCACACTTATTAAAAATCTCCTAAATTAGCTCCAGATCCAGATCCTCCCATATCTGGAAAATAACTACCAAAGTTGAAATTATTTGGTGGAGTTGGTTGATTCATTTGTTGCCTTTTAAACGCAATTCTAGCCTTTTCCCCTTCAAAAAATGATCGTGAAGTAGGATCAGTAATCAAGTTCAAATCCAGCTGCATAATTCTATTTTCCTCTTGCATCTGCATCGTTTCAGCCAGTATTTGTCTTGAAGCAGCTGACATTTTTTGAGCTTCAAGTTTTTCTTTCTGTATCAGCCTATCTTGCTCCCTGTTCTCATTCGAACTTTGAAAAAATGTGAGCATTTGTTCATTTGAATCTTTTACTGCCTTTACCAGATTTGATAATTCTTCAACTGATTTTTTTTTTCATTTTAGATTTTTTCACACCTAATGGGCGTTGAGATCCAGATCCGCTTCCACTAGAATTATCTAAATTTATAGAAAATGAACCCATTGCATCAGGTGAAGTAGGAGATTCAGAAAGCGGAGTTTCTGTTTGATCCATTTGAGATGAATATGGTATGACTCGTGTTCTCTGTGGATTGTTGGAAAACTTTTCATAATTTTTCATGATATCCCAAACATGCTCAAACTTGAATCCTTTTTTAAATTTCGGATCTATTGTCATCAATTGTTTTGCACGATTTATCTGCATGATAAATAAGATTTAATTAAAAATAATAAACTAAAAATAATAATAATAAAAGTAATAATAACTTACAATGTCTTGTTCGGATGCACCACTCGGTTTGGAAAACTCGATTTGGTCCATACATCCTTTGAACTTTGCAGTTGCAGTCGAGATAAGCTGCATACGACACATCAAAGATTTAGGAGTTCTAACGGCCATAGATGCACTTGGTCTTTCACGATTATAAACCTCTGCAATACGACTCCAAAGTTGCTCTTTCTTTTGATTGTTACTAGTTTCTGAATCTTGGGTTAATTGCACGTACACATGACAAAGATGTTTATCTTCATCAATACTGTAACCCGAAGATCTGGAACTAGCCATATTTTAAAAGAAAATAAATTTGTTGGTAAGAAAGAAACAAGTAGGATTTTTTAGATTGCAATATTTCTAGTGTGATTGAATATGAGTATAAACTAGTTTATTTATAGGTGAAAGAAAATGAGATAGGATAAAAATCAATGATGTAGATTTAAAGAGAACTGTAGTGAATGGTTGAGATCGATCTAGTAGATTTTTCTAGATAGGATAAAGATCTAATGGTGAGTCCACTGCACTTGAATGTGTTAAGAGGTTCTGTCGTGCAATTGTGGAAATATTTTCAAATCAATATCTAAGATCTCCTTCTGCTAATGATGTTGCTAGACTACTGTATATTGGTAAAGAACGTGGATTTCCAGGAATGTTAGGCAGTCTAGATTGTATGCATTGGAGATGGAAAAACTGTCCAACTGCTTGGGCAGGACAATATGCAGGTCGTAGTGGAAAACCGACAATAATTCTTGAAATAATTGCCGATTATGATCTTTGGATTTGGCATGCATATTTTGGTATGCCAGGATCCAATAATGATATCAATGTGTTAGAAAGATCTCATCTTTTCTCTGATCTTGCTAGAGGTGTCTCTCCTCCAGCACATTATGTCATACAAGGAAAAGAGTTCAATATGGGTTATTATTTAGCTGATGGAATATATCCAAAATGGTCGACACTTGTGCAAACCATTCATGATCCCCGCACCCACAAAACACAATATTTTGCTATGAAACAAGAATCTTGCAGGAAAGATGTCGAGCGAGCATTTGGAGTTCTTCAAAGTCGATTTGCTATTGTAGCGAATCCAGCCCGTTGTTGGAGAAAAGATGATTTGCAAGACATCATGACTGCGTGCATTATCATGCATAATATGATAATTGAGGATGAACGTGATCTTAGTGCACCTATTAATGATGAAAGAGAAGTACCAGAGCCAGATGTTGAAATAGCAGACGAAGGAATAGATCAATTTGAAGCATTTCTTGCACGATTTCGAAAAATTAAAGATAGAACTGCTCATTTTGCACTCCGTGATGCTTTGATTGACCATTTGTGGGATGAATATTCAAATGCATAAGAATAATATGTTGTGATCTCAATTATTGCATTTGTATTAAATAAAATAGTTATTTTGTGCGAAATAATATTTTATTTATAATTTTGTAAAATAATTTATTTAAAAATTAATGTTTATTTTTAATTAGGAATTAGAAAATTATAAATATGAAATTAAATACTAATATATAAGTTAAACTATGATATAATAATTTGTTTAATAAAATTAAATAAATAATAGAAGAATCAAAATAGAATATTCTTTTTAGAGTGAAATATAGAGTTGACTGCTGGAGATGAAAAATGAAAACTGCAAATCTCAACTGCAAAATAAAAAAAGTGGGCTGCATTATAGAGTTAGCTGCTGGAGATGGCCTTAGTAACAACAGAAAAAGTTCTTGTTCTAACTATTTCTATTTACAGCTTTCACATCATCTTTTACTTAGTACTCTTATAAATCTAACCACCGAAATTCAAACACCAAGAGGCGGGTGAGAACACACTCAAAGTGCAAAATTAGATTTTTCACAGGAATTTGCAGGGTATGTTTATGAAGTTCAAATTTATATCTGATTAATTAAATTCTTTATTCTGTACACTTACACTCTTACTCTAATATCATTTGTAATGTCCCTCACTCTACCCATATTAAGAAACTTTTCATAAAATTACCCATATAGTTCTGCCTCAGCTCAAATATATTTAGCTTTGAGATTTTTCTAGAACAGATAATGTTCCATGTTAATTGAGCAGTTTAATCAAATTCTTTAAACTCTCTTATTTTTTGCATAATTTTAGATTCCCCAACATTTTAATGAGGGTGTGGGTACCATCCATGTCACCCTTTGCTTATCTATTGAACAACTTACAAGATCTTGCTCATTGTCCGTGTTATTTATACACCGAGGTTTGGTTTTATTATATATCTGATTTTTCCATTACCTTTTTTATTCTATAGTGGACATAACAGAGATTCTAATCTAAGCAAGATTTATGTCATTAATTTTGTAGACCTTATTTCCGTTCGAAGAAAGAAAAAGTAGAGGTTAGCTCAAAGTAATTCTAAATACAACCATAATTTTTTTTAATATAACCCTTCCTTAAAAAAAATTTAAATCTTATTTAAAATTATTACTTTATCCTTATAATCATTAACTTATAATTTTAATCTAAAAAATTAAACAAATCAAATCTCCTCCTTCCCTTTTCATCCCATCGTTGAACCTTCTCCACAGTCCATTTTCAATTCCCACACAATCCAACAATAATGATTCATAAAATACTACTCAGTGTTTGCGGCGGCTCTAAGGCTATCCAACCACCAACGATCGAAGGCGGCAACAAAATATTTTATTTCATGTTGCAAAGAAAAAATATGTGATTAATCTCAACTTATTATGAGGGAAAGGGGATTTCGTATTCAAGTTGGTTTTTTCCTCTCAATTTCTTGTTTTTACAAATATCTCAATAGAAAGTCCACCAGTTTGTATTGATGGAAGAGATTATCGATGACTTTGATTTTTGTAACTTAATGGAGATTTGGATGAACGGAAAGAGATGGGAGAGATATTAATGTTTGTTTTAGTTTTGATTTAAGAGTTGTAAGGATTAAGTAGTATTTTTAAGTGAGAAAATTTAAAATAACCAAATTTTATAGTGAAATGCCAAAAATAGCGTGTGTTATAAAAATATTCAAAAAAAAAATAAAAAGTGTGCCTTCTCTGATTAAGTTGTCTCAATCAGTACATCACCTTTTTTGATTTTGTAGAAAATATAACTATATGAATATTTTATTATTTTATCATGTGAAATGCAATTAAATAAATGGAAATATTTTAAAATACCCAATTTTATAAAACACATTTTGAAAATATCCACTTTTTATAACACATAACAAAAATACCCAAAAGTACAAAATTTTACATGGAAATTTGTTTTATGTGGAAACCGATGCAATTATTGGTGTTATGATGATGATATCATTACCAAAAATGTATTTTTAATAATTTTTTGAAATAAAATATCAATAAAAGCAATAAAAATAAATTTAAAATGTTTGTTGGTATGAAACAAAAATAATAAATGAGGTAGGAATGTGGTAGGAATCAGTCTGAATCGTGGACCCGATTCAGAACAATTCAGACCTGATTTAGACCCGATTCTAACCCAGGTCCGATTTTGAGCTTCGATATCTTTTGAATAGCTCGAGCTTTAAAGGTACGGGCTCTCATACTGGCTTTCCAAAATCAGTATAGCTTAGCCCTCATACTGACTTATGGTAGACCCTCATACTGATTGTTCACAGTCAGCATGGAAAACGCCTTCATACTGATTTCTCCGGATTAGTATGGAAAATCCTCATACTGACTTCTCTTTAGTCAGTACGTGGAAGCCCTCATACTGACTTCTCCTGGTCAGTATGGTAGACCTTATACTGAGAGCTCCAACTTATTTTCGGTTAAGGTTGTACTTGGTGAAAACCAAGTTTTAGGCATGTATGTAGTCAGTTCTCGAGCATTCTCCTTTGCTCATCTTCAGCCTAAGTTCTATTACAACTCAATCGATCCTATACAAAGATTACATTTTAGAACTCTAGACTCTGAAAAACTGGTTAAGATGGCTTACAATCTTTGACCTACCAAAACACAAAAAGTAAGGAATGATTTCTCTAATAAAAATCCTAACATTCGTGCTTTGCTGACTCCTTCAGCAAACTTCAATGATTTCTTCTAGTTCTATTACAACTTGAATATGAGTATCCTATACATGACTTTTATAATTTTGATACGATTCTAAGATGCTAGAGACTAGATAAACTAGCGTTGATGCACCAAAACTATAGTACGTACAATTAAGATAAGGGGGTTATAATATTTCTAACAATATTCCTAACTGTATATATTATAGTTTAATTTAAACTTTAATGTATGAAATTATTACTTAATTCAATTGAATTAATGTTATGTACATTATAATTTACTTTAAATTTCAATATATGAAATTATAGCTTAATTCAATTGAATTACATGTTATGTATACATTATAGTTTACTTTAAACTTTATTGTAAAAATTTATAACTTAATTCAATTAATTACTTGTTATATATACATTATATTTTAATTTAAACTTTAATGTATTAATTTATAACTTAATTCAATTGAATTACATGTTATGTATACATTATAATTTAATTTAAACTATAATGTATGAAATTATAATTTAATTCAATTGAATTACATGTAATGTATACAATATAGTTTAATTTCAACTATAATGTATGAAATTATAACTTAATTCAATTTAATTATATGTTATGTATACATTATAGTTTAATTTCAACTCTAATGTATGAAATTATTACTAAATTTAATTGAATTACATGTTATATAAACATTATAGTGTAAATGTTTGATTTCAATTTTAATGTATGGAATTATAACTTAATTCAATAATTATATGTTATGTATACATTATAGTTTAAATTCAACTTTAAGGTATGAAATTATAACTTAATTCAATTGAATTACATGTTATGTATATATTTTATAGTTTAATTTCAACTATAATATATGAAATTATAACTTAATTCAATAGAATTGCATGTTATGTATATTTTATAGTTTAATTTCAACTATAATGTAAGAAATTATAACTTAATTCAATTGAATTTCATGTTATGTATACACTATAGAGCATATTGGGCATGAACTATATACAATTGGGCATGAATTTGCACAGTTGGGCATGAACTCACACAATTGGGCATGTATTCGCATAGTTGGGCATAAACTCACACAATTGGGCAAGAACTCGCTCATTGTCCACAGAATTGGACATGAACTCCCTCATAGTTCAATTAATTGGGCATGAACTCCCTCATTCTCAATACAATTGGGAATTGGGCTAGAACTCACATATTTGGGCAGGAACTCAATAGAAATAGGGATAAAATCGATTTTAATTATAATTTTTGTCTCAATTCTGACATTTAATTACTTCCTTCGTCCCGAAATAATTGTCTTGTTTTCCTTTTTCGTCTGTCCCAAACAATTGTCCTCTAACCTAAAATGGAAAGTTAATACACACTCACTAATAAAATACTAATTTCCTCTATCTCTACTCGCATTGGTATCTGTGTCATTTCCAAACCAGACAATTATTTTGGGACTGAAGTAGTATAATTTTTTTTTCAAGCTAAGAATAAATCAATTTTTGATTCAACCCTATTCAAGTTGATTTAATTATGCACCCAATTTAAGTTTTTTTGCTTTAACTAAAATACAATTCAAGGTTGAATGAATTCCAGCTTGATTCTAAACAAAATTAAAGCTCCACTATATTAAATATACTCCCCATTCATGATAAAATTAAATTAAACCGGATTCATGATGGATTGAACTAAGCACTCAATCAACTGGAGTTCACAAGAATGAAGTCAAGTTGGCCATATTTCTTCACAGTATTTTATTCTTCTAATATTATGTTTTATTGCATTTCCAAATAAAAATAATAAACTAAGCATATAGTTATATTTTTCACATAACTCGAAATATGTGATGGGCTGATTGAGACATATCAGTCAGACAAAGTATACTTTTGCAATTTTGTGTAGTTTTTTATAAGGGTGTTATTTTTTAATGTCAACATAGTTTTTTGCTATTAAAAACTATTTCCTCTTTTTTAAGGCCAAAACATCAATTTTAGTCCAAACTATCCGTCTTTTTTTAATTTTAGTACCAACTATGTCATTTCACATTTTTATGTCCAAATTATAAAAATTATTCAAATTTAGGACGAAGAAATTTTCCGGTATCAAAAAACTGACGGGCCATGCCGGAAACCCATGTCATATTAAAAAATAATACTTTGTCAATCAAATGATGTGGGTTTCCGGCATAGTCCGTCAGCTTTTTGATGCTGAAAAACTTAGTTGTCATAAATTTGAATAGTTTTTAATAGTTTGGACAAGATTTGAATAGTTTTTTATAGTTTGGACATAAAATTGTGAAATTAAATAGTTGATATTAAAATTGAAAAAAAAAACAGATAATTCAAACTAAAATTAATGTTTTGACCTATTTTTAAATAATATTTCATTCTTTTGAAACTAGGGTTATGTTAAAAAAATAATAGTCATATTTAAAATTACCCTTAGTACCCTACATCTAGTTATAGGGATGTCAATTTAGCCCGGGACCGACGGGTTGGCCCGAATAACCCGAGCTAAACACCGGGTTAAGGTTGAAAATTTCTTAACCGATAAAAAACCGGGCTAAATGGTTCGGGCTAAACGGGTTACGGGTTAAATGGGCTGGACCCGCCGGACTACGGGTTGGCCCGACGGGCAACTCCATTTTTTAAAAAAATATTAAAATATTTTAATATAATTAAATTATTAAATCTTGGAAAAATAAATATCACTTATTTTGTATTTAGATAGAAGTATTTAAATAAATTTTATGTTACACAAATGATATACCTATATTTTTACTACTAAGAAATATTATTTTAAATAAATAATTTAAAAGAATTTTTAAGAAATAATTGATTTCTAAAATATTATTTATTATTTTAAATAAATTAAATTCTTATAATTGTTTAGATTCACAAACTTATAAAATTATTTAGTAAAACTCTATCATGTTAAATAAATACTTATTATAGTTTACTTTATGTCAGAGCAAATTATTTAACATAATTGTGAGACCTCATCAAATTTTTATGATATAAATAAATTATTATTATTATTATATATTACAATATTCTTTTGTAATTAATATATTTAATTTATTTATTTAATATAATATTATTGGAGTTGTACAATTAAATAATATGATTATTTAATTTATCTAATGTCATAATAAACAACATTTTATGTTAGTATTCAATCATAAAAATAATTAATTATATTAATAAAATAATAAATATTTAAGCTTAATAAAAAATAAAAATAAAAAAATCGTAATTTAGTCGGCCCGACGGGCCAGCCCGAAAACCGACGGGTTAGGGTTAGGGTTGAGAATTTCCAACCCGACAAAAGTTATGGCCCGTTTAACCCGGACCGATTAACCCGCAGCTTAATAGGGCTGGCCCGGAACCTGGCGGGTTGGCCCGTTTGACATCCCTATCTAGTTATATGAAATCCTTTATTCTATTTTTTTTATTCCGCTCTCCTATTTCATTGATAAAATTATTAAATTTTATTTAAAACACTCAAACATTAAATAAATCAATTTTAAAAAAACCTAGTATCGTGTGTGGTGGCCGTACGGTGGGGGACGGGTTAGAATGGTCCAGATCCAACCCACCAGACCTTTTATCTTTTAATTTTCAATTACGAGAATCATAATAATGGCTTGCGGAAATTTTCGAAAATTCTGTAAATTGATACAAATAATATTACTATATGATTAATTTTTAATTGGTAGAATTCATTTTCCATTTAAAATATTTTTTAATTTTTAGGTTTCACTTTCAGCATTTAGGAGTTAGTTTTAATTTTAATGGTTTAAGGTATGATTTTCATAATAAAAAAATGAATAAGGGAAAAAGAAAGAAAAGGAGGCCCTTGACGAATCTAATTGAAGCAATGATAACGTCCGTTAAAACTGTTTTGAAGCCGTGCTATAAGCATTGGGGTTTTAATTCATCTTTTTTAGTTAGTTGGGGCTGTAATGGAAGGATGTATAAGCTTAAGGCAGTGACTTGGTATTTTACTTAAATTGAGGGGTACGAAATGAAAAGGCCAAGGCCATTTCATGTACCGACGAAGACTTTTGAGGAAATAATTCAAAATGTCAAAAAATTAAAATTACATGCAAAAAATAGCAATTCTTATAAAAAAATTGCACAAAATAGCAACAATTGAGTAAAAAGTCTTATTTATCCTTTATAATCACTTGATTGTTTGGAAGTATTAAATGCACCATATCAAATTCCTTGATTTTGGTTAGTATTTGAATTGACGGAATAAATATTTAATTAGTCCTAATCCATTTTCTTTAAATATGATTAAATGGTTTGAAAATCAAATAATAAGGGCATTTAAATAATTTTTGCTATATTGTGCATTTTTTCATAAGAGTTTATATTTTGCATGTCAAATAGCAAAAATTGCTATTTCAGATTTTTTCTCAAGACTTTTCTTGTATCATTATCGACCAATCATCATTCACCCTGATATGAGTGGCATCAACTATTGTTTTTTACCAGGTGATAGAAAAGAGTAATCCACACCCTATTCCTATACTTTTTATTTAAAAAAAAAAAGAGGTGTATATAGAATATATATTATTGAAACATGTCGTAGAAATATAAAAGTAATAGTTTTAGTAAGGCTCAAACCATTTATTTTATACCTATCACATAATATAAACAATTAAAAGTACGTTGCTGGTTATAATTCATTAATATGCTTATCAGTTTATCATGTTAGTAGGAATAATTATGATTTTAATATTGCACTAAGAAAAATAATCAAATTTCTGCAAATGTATTTTTCACTGTAACTTTTTCTACTCAGAGTGTGTATTTTTAACCCGAAAATTTTTACAAATTATTATACTGTAAACAAATTAAATTAATGGAGTTATATATAAATATACAGATATGAGATTCAGTGCTAAAAACAAAAGTCTAAAATAAACAATAAGAAAATAAGTATCTAGACTAATCAAATCATCACTTGAGATAATTTTTAAGCATAATAAATATAGAAAAAAATAATACTCCCTCCGTCCCATTGAAGTAGTCCCACTTTCCTTTTTTGTTTGTCCCATAGAATAGTCTCATTTTCCTAAAATGGCAACCTTTTTCACACTCACCAATAAAATATTAATTCCACTACACTCACAACCCTTAATTCCCGTGCCGAAAAGAAAAGGGACTACTTCACCGGGACGGAGGGAGTAATAAATTATGAAAAGGGAACCCTTTACTATTACATTATATCGAAGAAAAAAACAATAAGGAAAAAGAGAATAGTAAATCTCATTTAAATATAATAAAATGTGAAGGTGACGTTGAAGAATAAATGAAGTTTAATAATTTGAAAAGTCACGCAAGTCTGTCTCGTGCGATCTCACAATATATTTATATTATAATATTTTTTGTACTTGATGTGTAAATATAAATAAATAAAGAAATATTGTGCTTCCGACAAATGTTTAAATTATGTTTGTCGGTGGAAATACTTGCAATGATTTATTTAAGTGGGCTCATTCATTCATCACTATATCTTGAATATGTGAAGAGCACACTTTTGTTCTTTTCAAATACAAGATATTATATTATGCGAATCTTTTTTTTTTTTTTTTTGAAATTTCTAAAGAAGCAATCGTATTCCTTTGATGTAACTTTCTTTCCAGAGAAATTGGGAAAAACTTATCAAAGGACTTGTCGCAACATAAAAAAAATAATCTTATTTTCTAAAAAAGAAAAAATATCTTAAATGATTTTTTTTTTTGTGGATTTTAATAAAAAAATCCGTTTGGGTCCGGATTTAATTAGATGAACATGCTTTTGTTACGTTGCAGATGATAGAAATAAATACGGTGGGTATGGCTAAAGTTTTATTATATGATTTAATAGAGTTTTTTTTTAATCAAAATAAAATTTCCGATTATATTTATTTGCATAAGAAATATTACTTTTTTTCATTTTAGATTCTTCTTGCTCTTTATCTTAGAAAAACAAGGATGTTTTTAAGGTTTAAATTTTGATAAAGAATTATTCGGTCTGTTAGTTAGCGTTTATTTTATCTAAAGTAAGTGTTATGACTATTATAAAAATAATTTAATTCAAAGCTTGTATGTGCATGAAATAAATAAGAAATTTGTATTTTCGGTCCGTATTTCACAATCTAATTATAACATCTTTCAAGATGTTAAATGAAAATGAATGATGAGAACTTTTATTTGATACATAATTATATGCAAAATTAATTAGACTAAATTCAAACGAGTATAATCATTCAAGATTTGAAATAGTTTTACATTTTCAAATATAAGATAATAAATTAATATAAAACATTTTTCGTTCAACAAAAAAGATTAGGAGTGCATAGAATCATATTTTTGTGAATAATTATATGCTAATTGAAGTTGGAATATCCCTACTTTTCTCTCAATTATCAGAAATTAAACTAGTCTTTGCATACATCATTTCACAATCATGTCGATCCATGTTTAACTTTTACTAATTCCTCTTCTTCTTCGAGTTAGGTGGGGGCGGTAGCCCTTAATTCTCATCTGCAACTAAATCACTTATGTCAATCCAAATTAATTTTAGGTGGGCCCAAATAATCCAATTTCTAGATACCGTGAAGAAAGAAATATTGCCCTTTCCTAACCCTAACCCTAATCTCAATCCTAATTCTGCATATCCAATTACATATTAAGTTTCACGGCCTACAAGAAATAAAATTATATATAGATTAAAAAAAATGGAAGTTAAACTTAAGTTCTCCCTGGATATCTTCAACCATTTATCCATCTTCATCAAAATATGATCCTATTGTATTATACATCATATCCAACATAAATAAATCCTAATTCATCCTCCACTCAAGACGTAATGGTAAAAGTATCTTGTCTGTGACCAAAATATTGTGGATCCGAAATACTTTGTATATTAAACTCCTATATTTGAAGGTTGTGTTTAATGTAGAAAAACGTATCTCTTATTTCACTCAATGAAATATGGATTACAATATGAGTATATATAGACATACAAGTGAATCTAATCTAGAAAGATAGAGATAAATCTATAAATTATACAAAGATATATACAGAAATATAATATACCTTAACACCCCCCCTCAAGCGAAGACGAAGATAGGCGAAGCTTGGTCCGAAATTGTTCAAATAAAGAACAAGATAAACTCTTGGTAAAAATGTCGGCTATTTGGTCTTCAAATGGCACAAAATGCGTCACAAGCTGCTTGGAATCAACTAACTCATGAACAACATGTTAATCAATATCAATATGTTTGGCTCGCTTATGAGAAACTGGACTCTGAGTAAGAAAGAGTGCGCTAGAATTATCCGAATAAATGATTAGAGTCTCGGCTGGGAGGATATGAAGATCACGCAGCACATTACATACCCATCGAAGCTCGGAAGCGGTGTTTGCAATAGCGCGATATTCAGATTCGTAGCTGGACCGAGATATCGTAGGTTGCTTCTTTGCACTCCAGGAGACAAGATTCGAACCCAAAAAAATAGTGAAGCCATAGGTTGACCGTCTAGTGTCTGTACATCTTGCCCAATCGGCATTCGAGTATGTGATGAGTTTGGGCAAGCCTGGAGAAAATGATAAATTGAAACCAATAGTTCCCTTGACATAGAACAATATCCGTTTGAGGGCAGCAAAATGATCGACCATGGGCTGTTGTTGATATTGACTCATCGTGTTGACGAAATACGTGAGATCCGGACACGTAATTGTTAAATATTGGAGAGCACCAAGAATGGATCGGTATAGAGTAGGGTTTTCAAAGGGTGCACCATCTTTGGAGAAAGTAATTCCAAGCGGCAATGGTGTCGATACAGGTTTAGCATGAATCATATCAGAACGCCGAAAAATGTCCAGCGAATATTTTATTTGACAGAGAAACAGACGGTCAGCAGGATAATAAGCTTCCTATCCGAGGAATTAACCAAGGTGGCCAAGATCTTTGGTAGAGAATTTTGAGTTCAAACGGGCCATGAGAGTCGATACTGTTCCCAGTAATAATTATGTCGTCAACATAAACTAACAGATATATGAGAACCAGCTTGTTGTTGAGGACAAATAATGAGGTATCTGATGAGCTGCAACGAAAACTAAGACTCAGAAGAAAAGTCTGAAATCGTTGATACCAAGCAAGCGGAGTTTGACGAAGACCATAAATAGCTTTTTGTAACTTGCACATGAGATGGATACCGAGCATCAGTGAATCCCGAGGGTTGTTCCATGAATACTGGAGTAGTGAGAATACCATTCAGAAAAGTATTTTTTACGTCCAGTTGATGAAGTGACCAACAATGCATAACTGCAATAGATAAAATAATACGGATAGTGCAAGCTTTGATGATCGGACTGAAGGTATGAGTGAAGTTGAACCCAGGAACTTGGCTAAAACCCTGCGCGACGAGGCGCACTTTATAGCGATCGACCGACCCATCGGCAAGCAACTTAGTACGATATACCCACTTAGAGCCCACAACATTCAAAGAAGTTGGACGCGGAACAAGAATCCACGTCTTGTTCGCGTGCAGCGCAACCATCTCCTCACGCATTGCCTGTGTCCATTCCGAAACTTTGAGAGCTGAAATAATACCAAGTGGTTCCGAAATGGTTGTACTTGCGTAATAAATAGAAACCAAATTAGCATCAACATGATAACAAGGTTTAAATATACCGGACTACGACCTCGTCTGGATGCGATGCATGCGAGCAGGCGGAGGTGACGGAGGCGGTGGAACAGGTGGATCGGCAACTGCGGCATTTGGTTGTGCGAGGTTTGGAGTAGTGCGTGCGGCTGTGAGAGGAGGTTCAACGTGTGAAGGGCAGATGGGGCATGGCATCGACAGGGGTCTGGACAGGGGCGAGGATGCGGGAAAGGGAGGCTGGGAGGCTGGCATGCGATTAAAAAATATTCAGAGAGCTGAAGGGGATCGAAGGCTAAGGATGGACTGCTGCGTGCGAAAGGAAAACATGACTTGTCAAACCTAGCGTGACGGGTGATGTAGACACGAGAGGTGTCGGGTTGAAGACAGCGAAAACCCTTGTGAGAGGAGTTGTAACCTAAGAAGACGCAAGGTGTGCTCCTATGTTGAAACTTGTGTTTTGAGTAGTCGTGAAGACACAGAAAAACACGACATCTGAAGGGGTGGAATGAGTTATAGGAGGGTGTTTGGTTGTATAATATTTGAAAATGAGACTTACCCTGAAGTATTGCGAAAGGGAGGCGATTTATAGTGTAGATGGATGTGCTAAAGGCATCTACCCAAAAAGATAACGGAGTAGAGGAATGGAAAAGCATAGTGAGACCTATTGCAGTGAGGTGACGGTATTTGCGCTCAGCACGACCATTTTGAGGTGTATAAGGGCATGAGATAAGATGATGGATGCCGGAATGAGTAAGAAGTGATTGAAAACGGGTGTTTGTGAATTCAGTGCCACCATCCGTTTGGAACTTTTTTATTTTTTGGGAAAACTGATTTTCGACAAAAGTTTTTAAAATGAACGAAGATATAAAAAAAATCAAACTTAGCACGAAGAGGATAGAACCAGGAAAATATAGAAAAATCATCGATAAGAATGCCATAATAACGAAAATTCATAGATGAAGTTATCGGGGCAGGCCCCCATAAGTCACAATGAATGAGTTCTAATACATGCGAAGCACGTTTACTGGAAGAAAGAAAAGGTAAATGACTATTTTTAGCTAGCTGACACGACTGACATAGACCTGACATTTTACTCGACGAAGGAAAGGAAAGTAAGTTGAGACTTCGTAATAGAGTATGGACGGAGTAAGATGTCCAAGGCGGGAATGCCATACATCGAAGGTGGCAGATGGCGGTTTTGGGAGTGATGAGGCTGTGAGTACCAGGTGAGAGGAACAAGCACGTACAGACCATTCCTACGCACGCCACTTGCCAGAGTCCGACCGTTGTCCCGATGTTAGATCTAAAACTGAGAGGCAGTAAACAAGACACGAACAGGAAGATCATGTGTAAGCTTGCTGATAGATAACAAATTCGTCGTAATCTCAGGAACAATGAGAACATTATTTAAATTAATATCATTGGATAAAGAAAGAGATCCAGTGTGAGTGATACGAAGACGATTACCATTACCGACTGTGACATAGTCTGAACCAAAATAAGCAAAAACATTGTCAAGCCCGGATGAATTCAGAAGAGATATAAGTTGTGGCCCTAATAACTGCAGGTTAGCAGTTAGCAAAATAAATTTTTACACCCGTAGGTGGTCGATCCCACAGGGACTGTGCAACGATAAATCCAAAGTACTAGCTATAATTAATAAATCATAGATGTTTGAGGAAATGGAAAAAGGAGTTTTGTTTTGTAATTTAAAGATAACAAGTGCAAGAAATTAAAGGGTTTTTAAAACAGTTAAAGGAAACACAGATCCTATGGCAGATAATCTAATCATCAACATGCAATATCAATCAACTCAGCAATAGGGAAAACATAGATTTTTGTGGATTAAATTCCTTGGTCAGACAATTAAATCCTAGATTATTAATTAGTGACTATCTCCTCTCAGTTTCAAGAACACCAAATTAATCAATCTCAATAATTATCTATTAATTCCTATGCAAGTTTCTTCCTTTTGAGACAGAAAACAAACACAATTAATTCTCTCTTCCTGTTAATAATTTTCATCTCTCGATCCATCAATTATTAACTATAAACCTAGATCTCAATTCACCTCTCGGTCCTTCTTTTAATCTAGATTATAAAACTAAATCAGAGAATTAATCGATGCTATATGAGTTGATATCAATTAGACATGCATCAGAAAATAAATCATAACCCTAGAACCTTTTTAGGGTTCTAGCCACAAATCATGACTAGAAAATAAAGAAACATATTATTAATGAACTTACAAATAAAATAAGAACCTTCAATGTCTTGAAAAACTCCAATGTATTCAGCAAAAACAGAGAAAATAAGCTCTAATTTCGTGCCTAAGAGTTCATATTTATAGAGGGGGGAGAAGACCTAATTTGAGTATTGGGTAAAAGTAGCAAAAACTGCCAAAACAGGCCAAAAACAGCCTTTTCGGACCTCCGTGTCAATCGACAGGCAGGCTGTCGATCGACACAACCATCCAGTCAAAATTCGGGCTGAAATTTGTGTCGATTCTGCAACTTTGACCTCTGTTTCGATCGACAGAAAGAATTTCGATCGACAAGAATGTTTTGACCTCTGTTTCGGTCGACACAAATCCTGTCTCTCGACACAGAAACATCTGTCTGCGCAGTCTCACGGTTTTGGCCATAACTTTTGCTCCCGAACTCCGATTGACCCGATTCCAGTTGCGTTGGAAAGCTAATTCGAAGATATTTCTCTTTCCATTCTCCATTAGCTCGGATTACATGTGTGGAAGAATTCGTGACTGTTCTTTTGAACATCATCTGCTTTCGGTACGGGTTTCCAATGAATTTGGCCTAAAACATGCAAAAATCACCCATCAAAGGCATAACACCCTCTAAAGTAGACTCATGCACAAAAATAAGTAAAAACATAACAAAATATACTTGAAACAATGGAAAAAAATATAGATAAGTGAGTATAAATATGAGCTTATCAGGCCCCAGTGTCAAGATACCAATCAGAAGTGGAAGATAGAGCGATGTTGTAGTTTGCCGAAAAAGCTTCAGCCAGTTGGGCTTGCGGGGAGCGAGATGTTCGCATAAAATTCTGATCGAACCGGTGAGGGCAATCGAATGCATCGTGATCACTCAGACGATAGAAATAGCACCATGACTTGCGGCACTGTCGAGAAGAACCCTAATTTTGGCCATAACCTTTATTGCTCTAGGATTTGCCGGAGGAATCGCACAGCTTCGAGGCTGCATGAAACGCGACGGGTTGCGAGGACGAGGAGAGATTGGACGACTTCTGGAAGAGCTCATGGCTCTGTGCGCGGGCAAGAAGAGTGTCAAAGTCCGGAAGCGGATCTTAAGTTAATTGAGAAGCCGTGAAAGTCGCAAACTCATACCCCAAACCACGCAAGAACCAATTAGATTTGTCGGAGACGTCAAGCGATCGACCAATAGCAGTAAGCTTATCACATATAGTGATGGAGCCCAAGTAGCAGCTTTGAGAGACGATCCAGTCTACATTCCGAGTGGGCCGATGACTAGAGCTCGAGCAAGGACTTTGAGGGCTGGATTGAACTTATTGATTAAAGATATATGGGCTGCCAATGTTGCCAAAGAATCGATGTTGTTGGAAGAATTAAACGAAGGCCCAAAAGTTATTAATTTAATTAGATGTAATGATTGGGCTTAGTTTAATTTATTTTAGTTATTTCGGGCCAACATGTTTAGGCCTTAATTAAAGTAATTTTCGAATTTAATGTCTTTAATTATTTAAAATAGTTTTCTTATTAGTTTAGGGTTTGAGTTGCCTATATATAGTCCTTGTATGGAACAATTTTGATTCAGTTTTCAGTTTAATAAAATTTGTGAGGTTTTCTCCTTTATTTCTGAAAGCTCAATTTTCGAAAATTTCTATCATCCATAGGGTTTCGATTTCGACTAATCAATTGGACAGTCATATCCATTGGTGGTGTCTTTATTCATATCCTTCGTTGTTGGATCAATTCGCTTCTTGGGTCGTAGGAGAATTTATTCTGGACTACGGTACTTGAGGGTTTTCGAATCCAAAGGTGTTGGATCTTCCATCTTCAGTGTTCAGTTTGCTTCCGCGTCGAGTCTGAGTCCTTTCGTTCGAGTTCCTGGGCTGCGATCTAACCCTTCCTGGTGAGGATCGTATCATATAGACTTATAGCATCGACCGTAATCAGCAACGGAAAGGTCGCCACGCTTAAGGGATAGAAGATCATCCTTTAAGCTCAGTTCACGGACTTTGGAGCGATGACTGTGAGATAAAGCATCCTAGACTTCACGCGAAGATTTTCAACCAATTATGACCGCCATGGATTCATCTGTCAAAGTCGAAACAAGGAATAGCTTGATAATTTGATCTCTAGAATACCACTTGAAAAACTCAGGATTCAGTGTTGTAACGTCGGCGGTGGACGGTAAGTGACGCGGCGGTGCTGGCGTGGAGCCGTCAATGTACAGTAGAAAGTTTTGAGTAATCAGGAGCGGCTCGATTTGAGCATGCCAAAGCATATAATTTGAGGCGGTAAGTTTTATGTTAACCATGTGAATCATGGTGGAGAGAGGAAGAGTCACAAGGTCGTCGAGGGGCTGTCGATCGGCCATGGCAAGGGCACGAAGTCGACGGGAAAAAAAAACCTAGGGTTTGAGCCAAGATTTGGCTGATACCATGTAGAGAAACGTATTACTAATTTCACTCAATGAAATATGATTACAATATGAGTATATATAGACATACAAGTGAATCTAATCTAGAAAAGATAGAGATAAAACTACAAATTATACAAAGATATAACATATCTTAACATTTCATATATTTTATTATATTTTAATTAAACTTATATATGTAGTTGGATGTTTAATATAAAAATACTTTGTATTATAATATACTTATCTATAATATTGATGAATAAAAATTAAATTCATTTAAAATTAAAAGTTAACAAGAAAAATATAAATATATAATTTTATTTATTATATTCAAATATTAAAAGTAAAATATCATATATTTAATTCGTGTATCATGCAGGTATGAATCAAATTTTACTTATAATATTTTATCATAAACTTCTCCGTGTATTATCTAGGGGTGACAATTTTTGATCTGATCCGACACGAATCCACACGATAATAATGGATATGGATTGAGACTTATCGGATCGACACGATAAGGACACGAAAATTTTGGATCGGATTCGAATTGGATATGAATCGGATCGGATAATTCATTAAACATATCGAATTCGGATCGGATGCGGATATCCATAAATAAATTAATGAAAATTATTTATTTTTTAAATATAATAATTAACAAAAAATATATTTATTATATTTTTTAATATTTATTTTCTTCTACTATCAAATTTATTATTTTTTTTCTCAACTTCAATTTTTCATTAAGTTGTATCAACCGATTAACAAGCTAGTGAGATTTTAAATTTAAATGTTGATGAAAGTATTGTAGATTCGTCTCAATATTCATTCATTGTCTTAAGTCTTCCAAGTTCACCATCATAGATGAAAGATATATATATTATAATTTATTTTATTTATTATAAATTTTAAAATTTTCATTTCTCTCCGTCAAAATTGTAAGTGGATCATTGACAACTAAGGTGAATGATTGATCAGTATTTAGAAATGAGCAAGTTTGACCATTAGTATTTGAGTTTTAAGATTAATTTATGTATTCTGAGATATTTGATTGAGGATTTTAGTTTAAAATTAAGTTGCAGTTTTATTTATTTATGCAACACAAATTTGAACAATCAAATATAAATATTTTGTATTACCTTATCAATTTTTTATTGGATTATAATTGTGTTTATTGAAATAGATTCTTATTGAATTAATTCGATTTAGATTTTTATCGGATCGAATCCATAACGGATTATTTGGATTGGATACTTATCGGATCCTTAACGGATACAGATCGGATCCGTGCGAATACGGATTTAAGCTTAGCGAATCGAATACGGATACGGATTTTGATTTTTCTTAACGAACCGAATATGAATTTAACCTTAACGGATCGAATCGATAATGAATTAACACGATAAAAATCCAATCCACACGAATTGTCACCCCTAATATTGTCATCAAATGTCCCCGTATGCAGCCATGAACGCAGAATTCTGAGATAGTGGGGCTTAATAGCATTTATTATTAGATGTAAAAAAAATTAAAATTATGTATTAATTTTATGAAAAAAATCATGAGAAGATTTTTATATTAACAATAATATAGTAATTAAGTTCGTGACTTAAATACCACTAAGACGCAACAATTGTAATTTTTCAAATGCTATATTTTTTTAATCTTTGTAAAACTATTTCAGTTTCAAACCTTAAATTTTTCCCTAAATAATAACAATACACAAATTAAATATACAAAAAATTAGTATCAGTAATGTAAAGATAAAATTCAACACAATCAAGTATTCATAGTGGGTGAGTTTTAATAATACAAGAATTAAATAAACTTCGATTTTTCTAATATACAACATCATTCCCTATTAAAAACTAAGCAACATGTGTGAATGCGCTTTGAGGAGAAATATAATTACATAATATAATTGTTATTTCATAAACATTATTATTTGTCATGTAATCTAAAGTATGTATATCTTTGTTAAGTATTTAATTTATTTTTAAACTTCTCTAAATCTCCACCATAATATAACTTCAACTGTATAATAAAATAATATTTTTTCTACTAAGTAACTCATTGATTTTTTTAAAAAAATATATTTTCAAAAAATTTGGAGGGTGGGGGCCGTAGATCGGCCGACCTCCACAGGCCCCAGCCATATACCTTCTCCCCTGCCGGCAAGCCCTTCCATGGTAGTTGGCCCTATTTGTGTTATTACAAAATATAATTCACACTATGATTTTACATCGTTTTATAAGTAAATTTTACAAGTTACTTCATGAACTTTTGTACGTTACACGATCGTCAAATATTCATCTTAATTACTCGAAAATTAAAAATAACTAAAAGATGTATGTTTCCAAATCTCGAGAAGATTTTCACAAGAAACTCAGATATCTATAATTGCTCAAATCCCAAATCAACACCAAGGAGAGACGAACTGCCACACAGTCGTCCATCATTATTTGCAGTGCTACTACTCCCGTTGGGAAACGAAAACGGAGTCATTTCTTGCCCGTTTTCCGTCGTGTGGAGCAAGTCCCCCCACCAACGAAGGCATTCGTCCAGATCTTCCGGCAGCAACGCATCTTCACCGGCCTGATAACTGTTTGTCCGGTCATCAACATTTTCTACGGACAACGGTGCAGATGAAGAAAATGGCAGCTGCTGTGTTTTCGTCGACGGATCTTCACCACGTTGATGTTTGATTAACGGTGCAGATGAGCTCGATGTGGTTAGTTGGGTCGACCAAGCTGGTGTTTGTGAGTTGGAGAAGGTCCGAGGTCGAGGCCTTGCGATGTTGCTCCTGGTGATGGTGATGGTTTTTCCACGGTCAGTTTCTCCGGCAGACGGCGGTTTCTTAGAATTAATATGGGTGTTCCAGAAGTTCTTGACGTCGTTTGCTGTCCGTCCAGGAAGCCTGCCGGCGATCAGCGACCATCTGTTTCCGCCGTTAATGATTATGAATAAATTAGGTCAGTTTTAGGTTACAAAATAGTAGTTGAGCTGGTCCAGCCAGAGTAAAGTCGCATTTGCTCTATCTTTTAAAGGAGAAATGCGACACACACAAAAGCTGTCATTACGAAAATTCCATAAATAGTTTATGGCTGCTCCCTTTATTTTATTTTTTTTAAATTTGTTGATTAAGAATCCAAAAAATAATCCTTTTTTATACCGATTATTGTATTTCATAGGCATGGCATGCATATAGTTAAGATAATATCGATTATTAATTTATAATCTGTAAATCATAAAATAGATGATGTTTAGTTGCAAAGTAATTAAGAACCGTACTCGCCTGTTTCCCAACAACTTATGCAGTCGTACGATGAGATCGACTTCATCGTTTCCAAAGTGGCCTCTTTTGATATCGGGTCTGAGATAGTTGAGCCATCTCAGCCTGCAACTCTTTCTGCATCTGTTTAGCCCTGCACCCACCAATCATCATCAACAACAACAAAAGAAGAAGAAGAAGGCGATGCATGAATAATTAATTAGTGGATTAATTATTTTGGGAAAAATGGGTATGGTTAATTAGAATTAGAAATCATAATGAAATGATTATTAATTACCAGCACGAACAGGGACAAGGTGCCACTTCCCCTCTCCGTACTTATGAATGCAGTCTCTGAGTAGAATATCTTCTTCACTGCTCCATGCACCTTTTCTCACTCCTACTTCCATTTCTGTGAGCTAGACACAACAAAATGAGCTGTTTCACTCCTTATTTATAATGAACAAGTAAGTTAGCTAGAAATTCCAAAATTGGTTAAAGGAGACATGCATAAACCTCCATCAAGTATATCAACCATAGCCGACGTGCATTCTTCACTACCACAGAACCCATATTTTCGTACACAGTTTCATATGGATAATTCACAAAGGGCGTCATTTATATATATATATTTTTTTTACTTAAAAAAAAAAAGAAGAAGAAGTTAGCTCAATATAATATTTACTAAGATAAAAGGGATTGGAATAAATTTCTCAAATCACTTATATATTGGAATATGTATTATATATATATACTACTATATTTTATGGATCACCTGATATATCTGAAAAATAAGTTATTGTATATTGAAGTGTACAGTCTCAATAATTGTTCAAAGGACGGTTCGAAGTCCTAGAAGGATTGGTGGCCACATAGACATAGGTATTAGCTTTAAGTGTCTGCCTTGTCCTCGAGTGACAGCTATGGTTTTTGAGCTAGCAGAGTTGCCTTATAACAACTTTATAAATTCGCCTATGTATGCTTGCATTCTTTACCATATTAGGGAAGATTTATTCTCATTAAATAATCATGTTCATCACCACCTCCATGTTTAAGCAATATGTCATGTTGGAGAGATTCTAGAAGCTTCATACATATAAAGGCAGTCGAGGAAGAGGAAGACTTCAACTCTGTCACTTTTGAAGCTTCTTCTCCACCGCCACCGGAATAATATAGTAACATTTAATTTAATTAGGTCATGGTTTGGAGTATAGGCGTAAAGTGCAACTTCCAACCATTATAAATTAAATCTTTTTGTGTTGTTTTTTTTTTCTATTTGTTTGTTTGATTAAATCACTTTATATTTTACAATAATACATGAAAAGATTATCGTTTTACATAATTAATTACTTCTTTTAATATATAATGTCTTATCTCAAAATGCATGTGCTTTGCGTTTTACTAAATCATTTTGCGCTAGTAAAAAATGACTACAGTTAGTGTTGGCATTATTTCAAACATTCATGCGTGACATGGATCGGTATATTTTATATGAAAGACAAATATGATGACTAGATTAAGCATTGTTACTTCATTTTGTGTCACAAATCTTGATTTATGGAGATAATTAGTAGAATTTGTACTTGTGAAGATACAAGATATAACAGTCAGGCTCCAAATTTGGAGGTTTCATATATATATATATATATATAGTAGTGATCCTATGAGAATAGTTTTTAGTATGAGAAATAAGAATAAATCTTAGTCTTTGATTTTGTGATTTCAACGCTCATGATCTATTTTACTCCGTGTGCAGTTTTCCTCAATTATCCTGCAGTTTTGCAAAATTCAGGTTATTTTTGTAATTTTAGCTTTTTTTTAATCTGAAATAGTATCTCATTAGATTTTTTATTCCTTTCTTCGCGTGATTTGATTTCTTCTTCCTTTTTTGTTCGAATTGATTTATATTTCTTTTATCGATCAGATTTTTTTTCTTTGTTTCTGGATTTCGCATTCGTATTAGGTCTCGACGTTGTTAATTATGCATGAATATAGTTTTAAAAAATTTGTTTTATTCAGATCGACGTTCATTTTTTCTATTATATTGTGCATCTTT